>JAIUZE010000974.1:140000-235652 GCA_022085475.1 Heliosperma pusillum | reverse complement strand
GAAAATTCTAATGTCGATAGTAACTCGACAATACTAACTGTACAAGTAAACTAGTCCTCAAGGGAGTGCAATATATCCTCAACATTTCAATCATCGGATTCCTACCAAGATATTTCATAATCATGCCACACCGAGTAGCAACTCCCAATTATTCCAATTCAATAAAAATCTTCTAAGGTCCATCGAAACTATTATTGGAAATCACCATCAAAAATATTTATAATTAAGGAAACAAAACCGCTACCAACCACAAAGTAAAGGACTTACTATGAATTCGTTTAATCCAATTTATTCCAAAAATTCATTACCTCAACTTATTTACAATGAATCCTCTCATCCTCCAAAGTTGAATCTCGAAACCTCAAAGAGATTAGTCACACAAAACTCGATTCACTTCACGTTTGCCAAACATAGGGCAATGTGACCGTAATTAATTTATTTATCTCTTCCAAACTCTCAATACATCGGTTTTCGCTTATGTCGATATTCCTCAACTTGTGTCATCAAATCCAAATTCCACAAAGTATTGATTCCCGTTAGGGTCCAACCTTTAACGACAACAAATTCTCAAGTAACATTAAAATCACTCAATTTTCTAACCACAACCACAACTATTATTAAGCTTATTTCGATCCTCCAAAGATATTGCAACTTCAAGCTTTTATATTTTACAACCACTAGGATAGTTCCTTCCTAAACTTATTCTCCATTTTCTATAATCATTTAAACTCGAAACTAGCTCCATAGGACGGTTAGATATCATATTCGAAACTCCTTCAAAACACCTCTACTAACCCTTACGATAACTAAAAGGACTACCTCTCCCGAGAGTAGGGATAAAAGAACATGATACAAGGAACATTAGGAAGCATTATTACAGATTAAGATAAGATGAAAAAGGCGAAGGCGAAAAAGGAAAACGAGGCTGAGGAAGAGACAAAGAAGCTCCTGTATCTAATAAAATTAAACATGGATTTCATAAATTGAAACGTACCAGTCACCAGGTCTGGTTGGGCATCGGCCTCAGCGCGGCTCATGACGAAAATTCGACCCTTCGGTCTCCCAGATGTAGCTGGTGTAGAAGCTATCATCTTCCTATCAGGACATACAAATGACTTGTGTCCCGGCTTCAGACAAGTAAAGCATACAATTGGCTTGTTGAAACCGCCAACACCTGGATGCATAGGCATCTTGCACGCAAAACAGGTACGACCCTTAGGATCGTTGTTGTTGCTCGGGACAAATGGACGGTTTGTCGGATTTGCCTGTCCACTCTGAAAGTTCCTCCTCTTGTTTGGAAAAGAAGGAGAAAAGGAAGGTCGGGAAGCAGGATAAAGTGGTCTCTTGCCATAAGAATTAGGCGCCACATAAGAAGCACGAGCCTCTTCGGCAATCTCCCGAATAGAACTCTCCGCCCAAATGGCATCATTATAGATCGAGACAAAAGAAGTATAACCCCTACTTATCTTCCCCTTCACCTGAGGAGATAGCTTTCCTAAGTAAAAGAAAGCTTTGTCCTCCTCCCTAGAAATAAGTCGAGTGGCATAATGAGCCAACTCATTAAACTTGCTGGTGAACTCTTGAACCGAAAGAATCCCCTGTTTAAAATCAATGAACTCTTTCACCTTCTGTTGCCTTAGTTCATCCGGATAAAACCTCGTCTCCAATAGTTCCCGGAAACGAGTCCACCCGAAATTAGGCTCCAACTTCGCAGTAGGACCAGAAAGAGTCCCCCACTGATCCGCTTCCCTCACTAAGAAGTGAGAAGCAAGACGGACCTTATCCTCTTCAAGGACATCATACAAAGCAAAATTCTTCTCCATTTCCCGCAACCACTCAGAAAGTTTGACGGGATCAACTTCGCCATCGTAGGTTTTGGCTTGGCTCCTCGATAGCTGTGAAGCAACCCACGTACCACTCCCGTGTCTCTCACGGTCAGGAATAGGAGTAGGAATCGGATTTGCCTGCTGGTTTTGCTGGTTTTGCTGGTTTTGGATAATAACGGTAAGAGCTGCTAAAATAGTGTTGTCAATCCTCGGAGTCATCTTGCAAAATAAAAACACAGATTAGTACTTATCATTTAGCAAGAACAAAGAGACTACAACATAAATCCTAATCTACCCATCTTACCCTTCTATCTCACAAGTTTATTATTTTTAAGGTCAAGTTATTTATACAAGGGTACACAAACGTGCGTCGGGAGCAAAATAGCTCTGATACCAACTGTGACACCCTCAAATTTGCGGAAAGAAAAAAAATAATTTAACTAAATAAAATATGAGAATACATAACGAAGGTGTCATAATTAAAAAGGTTCATTACAAAACGGAAATAATATTATACAAAAGAAATATACCAGACGGGAGACATATCTCCCGTATAAATACGGAAATAAAAGAGTGTATAATAATATACAATCTAAGAACCGAATATAGGTCCAAGGTAATACTTCGCTCGCTAGCTCGTCAATGTACCCCAAATATGCATTCACCACCTGTTCGACCGCATTAAATATAAACACGGAAGCCACAGTCAGTGGGGAGTAACTCCGATTCCTCCCAGCCACGAAATGTCGAGTTTAATGAAACATGAATAACATAAAAGCAATGTATATGGAAAATACAAAACTTAAACATATATGATATGCTTTTCATGTTAGGAAACAGATAACTAACAAATAACCTAGCATGTGAAAGCTATCATGTGAAACCGATAATAAACTATGACTCGAGGTAGGGAAGCTGGTATGCTAGCTCAGAGGTTCCTCTCAGAAACATGGCCGTGATACACTCAAACCCTAATCAACACGTAATCATGTGAATCAGTTAACAATCGGTAATCCAAACTCTATCAATCCTAGCCGGCTTGCATCTCATCTTCTAGAACTCATAGAATCATACAAACATGAAAGACCAATACGTCTAGAAACAGGCACAAGTTCTTAGCACAGTCAATAGTCGACTTCTGTACCTCGAGTCTATACCACAAGGTAGGAAAACATCCTAGCCCTAGACTGATCAGACCTAGCGACAACAGCTAACCCATTCCCTGTCTCATTACATACCCGTACATGAGAAACTCTGCTAGGCGACCCCCTAAGCAGAGATGGCTAGTACTTAAGCTGGCTCCCTTCCCCAAAGTGGAAACTCTTAGGATGCCATGCCCCCGGCTTGGTATCAAAATGCCCAAGCCAGTGACACAAAAGCTATCAAGCAGTGAACATATACTCGTTAAAGTTGGTAAGGCCTATCAATGTCATGGTCCAAGATACTCATTTAGAATTAGAATGGTCAAGACGCCATATACTCATAATTCTCTATGGGTACTTAGTCAACACGACACCAACCATATAATCAAAACAGTCACGGGAAAAACATCCTATCATGTGACTAATTGCATATAAATAATAATCAAATATCATATCGCCTCATATCTACTAAGGCTAATTCATTAATTAAATACAACTTACTTGAAGACAAATCCCCGACCCGAGTCCCGCGACGGTCATCAGTCAAAACGGGGCTGACTAGATCTTAGTTTGACCAAACCCGTTTGGTCAAACCGGCTAGAAACAGAGTCTTTACCACATAGACTTGAACATAAAAATCAACATAATCATTACATGTTATTTTATTAAAACTTCTAACATGTGAATTATTATATCATACCAAAACCCGCTTGACTTAAAGGATATTAAAATAAACTACGATCTCGTCTTATAATTTCTAACATGTGAGAAATAATAATTTTATGAAAAACCTTTTTAATTAAATATTTTACGTATTAATATTTCCCACTTGCTAAATATTACAAAACACGATAAAAATGACGATAACTCAAAAACCGTCACAAGTCCCAAAGTGGGACCCTCGGGCTGAGTTGGGCCGGACCCCACCTGGGCCTGGATGGGCCCCACGGCCTGTTTTGGGCAAAATGGGCTGTTTTGACAATTTTAATAAAACCGTTTCTAATTATTTCCCGTATGCTTTAACATAATTAAAACCCGTCAAAACAACAATTAAACAATCAAACATCGACACAACCCAAAGACCAAAACCCGGACCCACCTTGGACCAGCCCAGACCGGTCTGAACCGGCCTGGACCGGCCGGTCTGGTCCGGTTCACCACCACCACTAATTCCGGCCACCACTTAAACAACCACCCCAAATTCCACATTAATTCTAACATGTTTTTAATTAACAACATCCAATTTTAAACAATCAAAACAACCATCAATCATACAAAAATCATGATTATGAAGAATCATCCAAATTCATCAAGAACAACCAACATGTTATAAAATCATAAAACATCATAATAACTACTACTTAACATGTTACTAACTAAAAAATCCATGAATCATAATAATATGAACCAAAACTAAAGATGAACCAAAAACTAAAGAAGACTAAAGCTACTAAGGTATGTAACATCTATTCGTCGAGTAACTCGGAATCGTTACCTTAGCTATAAAAATCAATTAGCACCAAAATAAGAAGTATAAACTAAGAAACCCGTCTTCTAATCTTCCCCTAATATATACGCGTCACCAAACTCGTCTTCAAAATCTTCCCCTATAAGAAATGACAAGAAAAACATTATTAGAAGTAAAAATAGATTTTCCATAATTAAAGTGTTGAAAACGATTTTGACGGGAATTGAAAAAACCGTACGTGAGATGAGATCGATAGAGGAGAGTCTAGAAATTCTAAAGTTTCGTATGGCTTTTAATTAAAAAGAAGATTTTATGAAGTTTTTTTCTCAAGACCTGAAGAACAATGATGAACCGACGAATGAACACTCAGACGTTTAAGAAATCGATATTTGATCTTATTTTTATTTGTTGTAAAGTTGAAAAGTTGTTTGTGGTAAAGTGGGTGAGGAGTTTCGTTTAATATATGAGCAACGAGTAGGTCGTTGGGTTTTTGAAATTGGTTGGTTATTGAATTGACCCCGGTATAAAATAATTTAATATTACCAATGTAATTACTTATATATTAAAGTTAATTGTAATTACGTATCAAGATATTATGTTATTATAATGAAAAGAAATAAAAATCATGGCCAGAGAAGGAAGAAAAACCTTGTTGTATGGTTTTGAGATCGGGTCATTTTTGTAAACGATTTGCTTATTTTCCGTTAACTGATCGATAACAGTAAAATAATATCCTAGATATTATTATTAGTTTAATCAAAAGAATTAAACTATCTCATGTGAGTGGAAAACGATGACATGGGCGCGTGACTCATGCCAAAGTCGAGTTTCGATTTTGTTGCGCGCATTACGATGCGTCGGGAATAGTTAAATGACGTTTGGTTAAAAACCGGAAACGTTATTCTTTAAATTCCGAATAAATTCAAAATAATTATATTAAATTATGATAAATCTTAATAAATCTAAATAAAAATAAATCAAAAATATTATTTTTTTAAATAAAATTTCGGTCTTCATACTTATGAGACGAGTCGGGAAAAGTCAACGGAAGTCAAAGTTGACTGAAAAGTCGAGAAAAGTCGAAGATGACTTAAAAGTCAAGAAAAGTTGAGGACGACTTAAAAGTCAAGAAAAGTCAATGACGACTTTAAAAAGTCAAGGAAAAGTCAAAGACGACTTAAAAGTCAAGAAAAGTCAAAGATGACTAAAAACGGTCTTTTCATGAAATCTCTCAAAAATTCCAAATACGAACGCGGAATTTCAAAATACGACTCTGAACAAAAATTTCTATTTTAAAAACTTAAGTTCTACTGAAAAGTGTTAGTAAATATTTTTACTAGAAAAATCGGGTATATTTCGAGTTGTTACAAAGGTTATGGTATCTTGACCTATAACATTACACCTCAAAGGTCATGTTACAGTTCGAGTTACCATAACACCAGACACAAAAGCATATAACATCCAATGTTATAATACCACCAACTATAGCCTTCCCTTAACCTTAGTGAAGTTATAGTGACTCCAGCTATAGCCTTCACTCAGCTTTAGTGAAGTTATAGTAACTTCAGCTATAACCTTCACTCAGCTTTAGTGAAGTTATAGTAACTTCAGCTATAACTTTGGTTAAGCTTGTCAGGTTATAGTATCATCAACCAATAACCCTCGCTTAACTCCAGCAGAGTTATAGTATACCACCTCAAACAAGTTGTTCTAATGAACTAACTCTATGGCATAATTCATAAGTAAGAGGCTATATCCTAATCTTATCTCATACTACCATATAACAAATTAATTAAATATATAAATAACACCAAATACGAAAGTGATGGAACATAACCATAACATGTTAACTGTGACAACCCTCGCGAATGCGGAAATATAAAACATACAAGCATGATGAAATTACCCAGTCTAGACGAAATTACCCCATCTAACATAGCTGGTCAAGATGAAATTACCCCGTCTAGTCGGAAATACGGTATTTTAAAAACTTTTATACATGCAAGATAGATAAAACGAGGAGTGTCAAAATATTAAAAACTAAGTACGGAATATAACAAAGAGACGGAGTCTCTCAAAATTTTAACAAAGAACAAGTGTTTAGCAAACTAGCTAATTAACGACTAGAGGTTAATCTTCCAGGGACAACGCCCGCTAGCTCACACCCGAACCCAAGATAGCATAAGCAAAACCAACCATGCAAGCAACCTGTTCATTCATGAAAAACATGAACGCCACAGTCAGTGGGGAGTAACTCCGGGTTCTCCCAGCCATATCACGTTAAACGTACATATAAGGAAATACAAAAGTAGAGCATGCATACATATAGATATACATGTGAGATACGATAAGGATATTGATATAAGAGGGACATGAGTATATGCTCAAAATGTAAGTTTAATTCACTCTTGACATTTCAGATTTGTTCCCTTGTCTTTAAAGCTCAATACCTCAGAAAACATTGATAATTTTGACGTGATTTCACTTGGAGATGAAAGTACATGATGTTAGCTTTCCAACAAGTGGTCAC
Organism: Heliosperma pusillum; assembly: GCA_022085475.1. Classification (NCBI taxonomy): domain Eukaryota; kingdom Viridiplantae; phylum Streptophyta; class Magnoliopsida; order Caryophyllales; family Caryophyllaceae; genus Heliosperma; species Heliosperma pusillum. The sequence goes on along the minus strand of JAIUZE010000974.1, from coordinate 228,686 downwards.
ATGCTTTATTTGGATAAGTAACGAAGGAGATATGATCGTTTCAAGTTGAGCTGTCCAAGGTATACGCGGGTGACGCAATTGAACGAGATACCAACAACATGTATGAAAAATGGAAGCTTGGTTTGAATAATTCTCAACTTTACTTTCCTAAATAGAGTGTTGTTATTATTTTCCTAATTTGAATAAAATAGTGTGATAATCTTATTTAATAATAAGGTAGTATTCACAGTTTCCTAATTTCTATCTAGCTAGTTTAAGGTAAGTACTAGTAATATAAATACCAAGCTATGTAATCAGAATTATTCATACAATTTGAGAGTTTAATACAAGAGTTTCTTGTTTATTCTTATTGCTTGCGAGCTTTAAGTTTGTTAGTTCGTTCTTGCGGGAGTGAATTAATTCATATTCTTCCTTGCGAGGTTGAGTATTATTCGTGGCAAATTTGAGTTCCTTGCGAGGGAGGAGAGTTTGAGCACGTCATATCCTTTATATTTTCTTTCATATACTTACAAAACCCACAAAAATACGTTAATTTCCGCTGCAACTTTATTAAAAACAAACAAACAGTTTCCTGAACTGTTTGAACCAAAAAAACGAGTGAGTTTTACATCAATTTGGTATAAGAGCTTCGGCTCTTGATTTCCTTAAATTAAGACGGTCCTTGAATATGTGATTTATCTACATCGTGTTTATAATCATGGCTTGGGGTTTAAAGAACCTTGATCGTGAAATAAAAAGGTTAGAAAGGGAATATGAGGAAGCAAAGTTTTGGAAGAATATACACAAGGAGCTTGATGGAATTATAGCAAAGTATGAACGTCCAAGAGCAAAGAAAGATGAGACAAAGATTGAGTCATTTGAAGTCATTCACAAAAAAAAAGAAGTGAAGACAACAACAAAAAGTGGGAGCGTAGAGAACAAGGGAAGTTCATTAAGGCGTTGTTTCAAGTGCCAAGGCCATGGACACATAGCTAAAGAATGCCCACAAAAACGCGATCTAACGATCGATGAATTATGTAATCTCCTTCCAACCTTTGTGCTACCTGACCCCAAAAGAGAGGAGGCGACAAGTAAAAATAAGGAATATGAGGTTCATCATGTGGTTGATCCTTATGGTGATGATGGCCACCAAGAAGCAATGATTCACAACGTACATCTTCAAGCTAGTCCGGTTGAAGAAGGTGAGACTATGTCTTCCAATATTGTTCATGAAGAAGGGAAACATGTAGAAGATGTGGGGAAGATGATATCTGACCTTGTCCAAACAAACAGTACAGAAGACTGTTTATTTCCGAATGATGAAACAGAAAAGGAGGAAGACGAAATTACCATCTATATTGTTGATCCAATAAGTGATGATGAAGAAATAGAAGATGTAACTGAAGATAACATATTTTCTTTTGAGGATGAATCTTACATAGAAAATACGGCATTAGTTGATCCTCAGTTATCATCTATTTGTGATGAGGAATTTGAAGAAGTTTGTGTTGAAGCTCAGATGGAAGAGAATGATAACACAAGTTATGGCGATGCAAAACGAGATGATCTTACTCTTACGCCAATCTTGAGTGAGAAATTTATGTACGATCATATTTGTTTGATTTCTCAAGTTAGTGCACCTTATCAATCACCACTTGATATATCCATTGATACGAAGCTATATGGTGGGAATTCTTATTTCTTGATGAAGTCGAATCCTATTGATATACATGATGATCTTGTTATACCAAGAAAGCTTTGTTTTGATTTTGGAGAGCACAAGAATGGAAGGAACAACGAAGGAAAGCTTAAGAACGGAAGACACATGAAAAGAGTGAAGCTTAAGTGTGTCGATGGTAGCAAATTTGAAATTACATAGAAGATGACGAATTAAAAGAGAGATCGATGGTGTGCGTTAATAGCTTCAAGTTCTTATTCAAGATTGCTATTAAATTCTTAAGGATTGTTTTTGATCCGGGAGGTTGTAGGTCCAAGAATCGGGACGATTCTTTTTGAAGAAAGGGAGAATGATATAAGAGGGACATGAGTATATGCTCAAAATGTAAGTTTAATTCACTCTTGACATTTCAGATTTGTTCCCTTGCCTTTAAAGCTCAATACCTCAGAAAACATTAATAATTTTGACGTGATTTCACTTGGAGATGAAAGTACATGATGTTAGCTTTCCAACAAGTGGTCACATGCTTTATTTGGATAAGTAACGAAGGAGATATGATCGTTTCAAGTTGAGTTGTCCAAGGTATACGCGGGTGACGCAATTGAACGAGATGCCAACAACATGTATGCAAAATGGAAGCTTGGTTTGAATAATTCTCAACTTTACTTTCCTAAATAGAGTGTTGTTATTATTTTCCTAATTTGAATAAAATAGTGTGATAATCTTATTTAATAATAAGGTAGTATTCACAGTTTCCTAATTTCTATCTAGCTAGTTTAAGGTAAGTACTAGTAGTATAAATACCAAGCTATGTAATCAGAATTATTCATACAATTTGAGAGTTTAATACAAGAGTTTCTTGTTTATTCTTATTGCTTGCGAGCTTTAAGTTTGTTAGTTCGTTCTTGCGAGAGTGAATTAATTCATATTCTTCCTTGCGAGGTTGAGTATTATTCAAACCAAGCTTCCATTTTGCATACATGTTGTTGGTATCTCGTTCAATTGCGTCACCCGCGTATACCTTGGACAGCTCAACTTGAAACGATCATATCTCCTTCGTTACTTATCCAAATAAAGCATGTGACCACTTGTTGGAAAGCTAACATCATGTACTTTCATCTCCAAGTGAAATCACGTCAAAATTATCAATTTTTTCTGAGGTATTGAGCTTTAAAGGCAAGGGAACAAATCTGAAATGTCAAGAGTGAATTAAACTTACATTTTGAGCATATACTCATGTCCCTCTTATATATAATGATAAGAGCATATGAAGTACAAGTTCAAATCCATCATGTTATACAAAGACTCGGGGAAGACACGCTTAGGCAACTGAATACACTCACTAGGGCTTGCATCTCACCGTTAGCGGTATAAGTTTGATAAGATTGAGACTCGACAGACAAACCAAGTCAAGTCATGCAATGATCACAACAAATCCAACATACTATCATCCATTCACGAACCAAGACATTGACGGTGTCCAATCATGCAATGACCATGAATAATATCATGAAATCATGCATTCAAAGACGGCGGTGCCCAATCATGCAATGACCATGAATAATATCATGAAATCACGCATTCAAAGACGACGACACGACGACATCTCTCACGGTAAATGAAACGCACTAGCATTGTGTACATGGCAAGTATGATTATGGGCATCCACGAGAGTAAACCCTTCCCTGAACGCATACACGATTCAATCCATTTCGTATATGTAGACTAATTTCCTCCTGTTAGGAACGATAATTAATCGGCTCCTAATCTAAACCTGACCAGATTCTCGGAATCACATTTTCCGATTCGACATGCGATCACGGACGTTTTCGCATCCAAGACTCGGTCAATCATATATGACGCCGAGTACCCACATTCTCGGTAGAATCAATTCACGAAAGAGGCAGAAAAGAGCACAAGCCTCATAACAAGCGGTACGCTACATGCAAAATAACACCACCTCGCAAGTACACAACATTTGACGGCCGGGTCGATCAACGCAATGCGTTCAACTCCCAACAACGTCGTCGTATGCCCACTAACACATGCATTTAAGCAGTAGGATACCTCTCCGTTCCGACATTCCAGCCTTACGAACGGGGAGGTAGCCAAGGGAATGAGAGTACAAAGCACAAGACAAAATCGTGCTCAAACCGTATCATTTGTAAAAACCGACTCAAAGTGGGACATCCACAAACCGTCACCAACATGTGAGAATAGGGAAATATATAACTTAACTATGATAAAAATGAATCAATACATGACCTATCATTAGAACAAGTTTATGAAGCATAATGAATAAAAACATAGATCACCCCTCCAAAACAACGTTGTTTGGAACCCAACGAAAACAAGGGTCCACTTCAAACGGTCATAACTAGAGTTCTAGACATGAAAATACAGAAATTCCAAGTCGAGGTGATAGCTTATCCTCTTACGGTTCCAACGAATGGTCACAAGCCTAACACAAGCAAGTAACGAAGGAGATATGATCATTTTACGAAAAGGGGTCAATGCAGTGAAACTGCACGAGTCCACCCGAGAACAACAAACACCATTTCTATAATTTCCAATTTTCATAATTCACTTCTATCAACTATCAACAATCAATATTCATCATCAAAAATCATCAAATAACAACAATCATCATCCATAACATGATTCCTAAACTTACTAATCGTAATCTAATACAAATTCTAGCATATAAAGCATGTAAAACACGTAAATGATATCGAGTAACCCTTCACCGTTACCTTTACGCGTCTTTAAACGGTTACTAAGCTTTCCTAGTCTCCACCTACATACAATTAGATAATAAAAGATGAATATCATTCACCTTGAGAAAGAAGGATAATTTAAAAAACGAGAAAGACGGTAATTTTATTACCAATACGGATAGAGGAAGCTAAGAGGGGAAGAATAAGATGAACTTACGTGAATTTGAGCAAGAAATGAAGGCGTAGTGACGATTTGAAGACGGATCAAAAATGGAGGCAAGGTTTTGGTGTTTATGGTGAGGAAGAAGAAATGAATTTGAGCTGTGGGGAAATGAATTAGGTTTAGGGAGTATGAGGGAGTATAAGTAAGGGGTGAGTCGGAAAAGTCAACGAAAGTCAAAGGCGGCTCAAAAGTCAAGAAAAGTCAAAGACGACTTAAAAGTCAAGAAAAGTCAAAGACGACTTAAAAGTCAAGGAAAGTCAAAGACGACTTAAAAGTGAAGGAAAGTCAAAGACGACTTAAAAGTCAAGAAAAGTCAAACTCGCCTTAAGACGGGATTCTCATGGAATCTCGCGGAAATTCCAAATACGAACTCAGAAATTGTAAATTCGACTCGAAAAATTAAATTTACGATTAAAACTAAAATTCGCTGAAAAGTATCCGTAAAATATTTTTACTAGAAAAATAGGGTACATTTCCGGGTGTTACATTAACACACACTCTACACATTTCTTAATCATACAGTTACATATGCAAGTAAAGAGAAAATCACGCATCAAAGTACATAAAAGGTCCTTATTGGTTTCTACCCATTTACTCTCACTCAATTTAACTAAGCCAATTTAATTTAGTCATTAACTAAGCGAGAGTTGGGAGCGTGTTCGCTCTGATACCAACTGTTACAACCCGGATTTTTCAAAACAAAATAAATACCTTAATAATTAAATAATCCATCAGAGTACAAAGATGAATAGGGTCAAGGTGGCGGAAACAACTGACCAATCCGGATCGATACTCAAATCCAAAACTAAACTAATACATTATTAGTAATTCTTAACTTAAATAAATTCCTAAATAAATTATTCTTCTTGCCACAAAACTCTCCAGCCCAACATCCAGACAAGCAGCAACCAAATCAACCTGAGAATGGGGGTCGACAATCAGTCGGGAGTAACTAGGTGCTCTCCCAGTCATGTTTACAACAGTCTAAGCATAACAACAATCCATAATAGAATAAGTAGATCAATTATAATCATGAGAAATACTACAAGCAATCAATTGCAGTAACCAAGACAGACTTCGAACTCTGACACAACTGACATGACGACTCAACTCTAGATGACCACAACATACCAAACAGGTGTAATACGACCCACACACAAACCGAAGGCACAAAGCTAGCAATAAGCATAGCGAATAGAGCGAACGCCCGTTAGAGCGTATAACGCACTGCCTCTAACTGTTAGAGCGTATAACGCACTGCCTCTAGCTAATGGATCGTATAACGCACTGCCTCCACGGTACTATGTATGGCGTATAACCACTGCTCATATGTCTAAGACCTGGCCAGACCCTCGAAGCATTAAATGTACATCGAACGACACTCGGGGACCAGAGCGTATAACGAACTGCCTCTGATAGCCCCCCAAACATAGACCATAAACCCAATCCCCGAAGGGTAGCGTTAGTTCATTCCGATAGTATATAAATTATACTATCGTCATCTATTCAACCAGCAAGAAACAAATGCACAGTATAACTGACTGCACAAACCAATACGTGAACAACGTCACGACATAACTCAGGAACAGTATTACTGACTGCCCAACAACGCGTGAACAACGTCACGACTCAACCAAGAAACAGTATAACCGACTGTCCAAATATAGGAATAAGAATAACCAATACGATATGCATACATAGCGTTATAGTCCAACTAACCATAACACCACACATAAACAAGCACAAATGACCAAGGTTATGGTATCTTGACCTATAACATTACACCTCAAAGGTCATGTTACAGTTCGAGTTACCATAACAGCAGACACAAGAGCATATAACATCCAATGTTATAATACCACCAACTATAGCCTTCACTTAACCTTAGTGAAGTTATAGTGACTCCAGCTATAACCTTCACTCAGCTTTAGTGAAGTTATAGTAACTTCAGCTATAACCTTCACTCACCTTTAGTGAAGTTATAGTAACTTCAGCTATAACTTTGGTTAAGCTTGTCAGGTTATAGTATCATCAACCAATAAACCTCGCTTAACTCCAGCAGAGTTATAGTATACCACCTATAACTTTGGTTAAGCTTGTCAGGTTATAATATCATCAACCATAACCCTCGCTTAACTCCAGCAGAGTTATAGTATACCACCTATAACTTTGGTTAAGCTTGTCAGGTTATAGTATCATCAACTATAACCTTCACTTAACTTCATCAAAGTTATAGTATCTTCAGCTATAACTTTCACTCAACTTTAGTGAAGTTATAGCACTTCAAGCTATAACTTTATACGTGCGAGGTTATAGTATCATCACCTATAACTCGCTTCCATCACGGGTTAGTCCTCTATAACAAATTCACCGAGGGGTCGACTCCACGGTACAAACTGCCATGTCACCACAACGAGTCTTGTTATAGTACACCGCACCATAATGTCACTTTCAAAGTTATAACTCAAATAGGTATAACTAGGGTAGCTTACATGCAAAGTTATAGTTAATATGCTATAACCTTAACGATGTAAACCAAAACCCTAATTTCTCAACAACCAAAACCCTAGGTGATAAATCACCAAACCCTAGCCTCCCTCTCAAGAGAGGCTGCGACCAACGTAAAACCCTAGGCCGCCACCGTTGGTGCGCCTAGGCCGTTGCACACGACACCTCAAGAACGCCACTAGGGTTGTATCGCGCAACCCTAGATGACACAAATAATATTATACAAAAGAACATATAATAAGTACAATTAAATGCATATAATATTACACACAATACAATTAAATCATACATACACCATTATATCATGTAAATCATGCTTACTTTCTATAAACATAATTAAAGAAGAAAACCTAGTTACCTTTATTACGCAACGAAGACCGCAAAATAATATTCATCTTCATAAAGACGCCATTAATATTGTCCTAGACAAATCCTCCTCCAAAAACGCCCCAAAAGAAAGACATCTTCTTCTTAATCTTCTTATTTACAATCAAATATATAAACCCTAAAGGTAGGTCTAAACTCCATACAATCGAGTCCCTTAAAAATATTATGAATATAATATATTGTAGAGGTAAGAGCCAGGATTGTAAATATATAATTTATATTTGATTTGGATGAAGAAAGTTGCATAACAATAGAATTAAAGGAAGAAGAATGAAATGAGAGGAAGAAGGGAAGTTCACGGCGGGAGACGCGTAGCAACGAAATATTGACCAACCTAGTTGCTAGCTTAGGGTTTCTTTTATATTTATAAGAGAATTTAAGTGGCCTTTTGACCCATTAGCTCACAAGATGGATAATCAAATTACAAATTAGGTTTAGAATAATTAAAACGCTCAAAGAGTTTATATAGGAGAAGTAGCTATTAAATTAAAATAGTAAAATCATGCGCGGACATTTTAGCCCATCCAAATTAGGTAAAAATGGAAAATAACATAAAAGAGATCGTAAACGTTAAATACGAAATAATTAATTAAACTCGCAAAATAATTATTTTAATAAATAAATTTCCGGATAAAATTTATTATAAAAACACGGGGTGTTACAATCCTACCCCCTAAAAAGAAGTTTCGTCCTCGAAACTTGAATTTTATAAAAGAAAGCCAAATAAAAGGGCAACAAGTAGCTACAAAGAAAACCGACAACTACGGCACTCGCTGCGCACTCTGATTCCTACAAAGCTTCCTGTCAAAGGCAAGCTCCTATTCCTTAATTAGGACATCATTTACATAATCCACAACTCGCCAACTCCCAAAAGGCTTACATCACTCCAATCTAACCAAATTTGCACTCAATCTCATTCCATTTTAAACCACAATTAACTTTATACCTTTCTACATCTTAATACAACACGACCATGATCATTGACATTCCAAAAAATTCATAGCTTAATCTATTTCCATAAGCACATTTAGCTATTCAAACGAATATCTAGCTTCCTCAACTCATCAGATTTCAATATCCTCATAAACTACTTCATAACCAAACACCATAAATGGTTAGACTCCATCAATATCCATTATATAACAATGCATCCACAAATACCACTATTCAAAATACCACAAATTAATGGTTTAGAAGCTCATCCCCAAATGCCACAATCATTAAATACATCGAACACCTAATTGCGATTAGTACTCCAAATTATTAATTCCAAATTTGAGATTCCATAAATCATAATTTTCCAATCATTTCCTTGAGTACCACAAAGGTATAACGAGACACAAACTTTCTCTTAAGTTTTAATCTTGTCCACCTCATCCTAAAAGACTTCAATAATATTACACTCTCCATCAAGATAATACATAATCAAATCAACTTCACCTGATTATCACTAACTTATATCCACCAACATAAAATTCCAGAATAAACACAACTGTATCCTTAAATTGGTAGTGTTATACCATACACCCTTATAACTTCAACTCACAGACCTTCACCATGTATACACCATTGACATGGACACTAAATTTCCACAAAAAGAATTATCCATTGAGTAACCACACGCCTTGAGATCAACAATTCTCCTCATAAGTACCAGACGAAGCTTCATAAACACCATGCTCTTTTACATAACAAGTTCAACGCTCAACCATTAACTTTCAAAACCATGATGAAAGACACTCACTAATCACCAAGATACCCATTATTGCCCAAATAATAACACTTACAAAAACAATTTATAAATCATTTTCCAAAATATAACATTTATAACGAAATCATAAGGTAAGGCACGCTGATTGGCTAAAAATAAGAAGTCTAAGGATATCAAAACACAGATAAGATCGAAGGACATTACGAGGACTTCAAACAGATCAATGTTAAGAAGCAAAGAGAAGGAGCTCAATTAAATAAGAGATATGAAGGCTTTTAATCAAGTAAATCGATTAAGGGACACCGATCCTAAAGAAACACGCAAGCATTCAACTAGTCAAAGAGCAACCCAAGATGGTAGCACAAACAATATTAGGAAAACAAAAAGGATATTGTAAAAACTAAAATCTCACATTTCTCATATCGATACTCTTTTAACCTCTTCTTGATATTGACGAAAGCCTATTATCTTCCAAAACATCAATACTTAAAAAGACTTCCATGAAAAACATTGTACAACCTATGTCCTCATATATTCGATACCATTCCCCATTACATCAAATAAGAGCGCTAATAAACCTTTAAAACGCCCTGCTCATAACCACCTAAGAATTCCCTAAAGCGAAGGTCATCTAACAAATCCTTTAGTAACAAGCTTTCAGCTCCTCAAATAATTCTCCAAACACGTATAGCACTGAAATCCTCAAATTGCTTTTATATACTCGAAGATAACTTTCATTATACCATTATCCTTGACAACTAATACGCGAAAATTCCAAATAATAAATTTATCCCACATTCCAATTTAAACAACTCTAAGTCCACCAATTCGCGTAACAATCATAACACTTACATCTTGCTCCTATTCCTCAAATCATTATTTATCTATTCCATTAATAATTCACTAGTCTAATAACCATATTCCTCCAACACATTAATAATCTCAAAACTCAATTTCTCTAGCCTTTCAAATAACAAGCTAACCAACCCAAGGGACACTTCATTTTATTACTGGAATCTCCAATCCATATAACTTGAACAACTTATCACATACTTAGAGGAGCATTAACTTATCCTCAAACTTCCGAGTACTCCAAATAATCATTCCCAAAAAGTTAACTCTAATCTATCACTTTGCAGCGATCATACACCAGGAATTCGGACTAACTCCCCAATAATTCAAATGCACTCATATCTAATCCCAAATTCTAATAATTATTACCATAATAAATATTAACTATCTATTCGAAAATAAAACTTCATGATTTAATGAAACTTCACAAATAATAACTCAACACCAAATCACTTATATAATAAAATAAGATAAACAAATTGAAGAATAGAAAAGGCATATATTCACTCCTTAATTGCACAACTTCATATCAGAAAAGTACATAATTATATTGCATCGCTTAATTACTCGAAACCTTGTAACTCCTCTAGGCAAATCACCTAAGCATTGACTATGAAGTCCCATAACAATATCCATAAGATCATTGACTACCACCATATGATTAAACATACTCCTACAATCCCGATATAAATCGCTCGAAACAATACCTGAAGTAAAATATTCAATGAAATCCAAAATGAATACGAAATGGTTGACTTTCACATAAAATGCTCATATATTCACTAACAAGATCCTCAAGATTAACGGTAGACATTCCATAATACTCCGTTATCACTAACCTACCTCCATCAAACAAGGTGAAGGGAATAGGACTCCCAACAAAAACGATTACTGTGACACCCTCAAATTTGCGGAAAGAAAAAAAATAATTTAACTGAATAAAATATGAGAATACATAATAAGGGTGTCTTAAATACAAAGGTTCATAATGAAAAGGAAATAACATTTTACATAAAAATTATACAAGACGGGAGACATATCACCCGTATAAATACGGAAATAAAAGAGTGTAAAATATACAATCTAAGAACTGAATATAGGTCCAAGGTAAATACTTCGCTCGCTAGCTCGTCAATGTACCCCAAATATGCATCACCACCTGTTCGACCGCATTAAATATAAACACGGAAGCCACAGTCAGTGGGGAGTAACTCCGAGTTCTCCCAGCCACGAAATGTCGAGTTTAATGAAACATGAATAACATAAAAGCAATGTATATGGAAAATACAAAACTTAAACATATATGATATGCTTTTCATGTTATGAAACAATTAACTAACATATAACCTATCATATGAAAGCTATCATGTGAAACCGATAATAAAATATAACAAGAGGTAGGGAAGCTGGTATGCTAGCTCAGAGGTTACCCTGTAACGTGGCCATGCTACACTCAAACCCTAATCAACACGTAATCATGTGAATCAGTTAACAATCGGTAATCCAAACTCTATCAATCTTAGCCGGCTTGCATCTCACCTTCTAAAAATCATAGAATCATACAAACATGAAAGACAAATACTTCTACAAACAGGCATAAGTTCTTAGCACCGTCAATAGTCGACTTCTGTAACTCGATGCTATACCACAAGGTAGGAAAACATCCTAGTCCTAGACTGATCAGACCTAGCGACAACAGCTATTCCGTTCCCCGTCCCATGACATAACCGTCTATGATAAACTCTACTAGGCGACCCCCTAAGCAGAGATGGCTAGTACTTAAGCTGGCTCCAGTCCCAAAACGGATCAGGCAGCCATGCCCCGACTTGGAGATAAGCCCCCCAGGCCGAGACACAAAAGCTATCAAGCGGCGAACTATATACTCGTTAAAGACAGTACGGACCTATCAATGTCGTGGTCCAAGCTACTCATTTAGAATTAGCATGGTCAGGACGCCATATACTCATAATTCTCTATGGGTACTTAGTCAACACGACACCAACCATATAATAAAACAGTCACAGGAAAAACATCCTATCATGTGACTAATTGCATATAAATCATATTCAAATAACATAACGCCTCATATCTACTAAGGCTAATTCAATAATCAAATAAAACCTTACTTGAAGACAAATCCCCGACCCGAGTCCCGCGACGGGTCATCAGTCAAATCGGGCTGACTAGATCTTAGTTTGACCAAACCCGTTGGATCAAACCGGCTAGAAACAGAGTCTTTATCACATAGACATAAAATCAACATATTCATTACATGTTATTTTAATAAAACTTCTAACATGTGAATTATTAAATCTTACGTAAAACCCCGCTTGACTTAAAGGATATTAATTTAAACTACGATCTCGTCTTATAATTTCTAACATGTGAGAAATAATAATTAAATGAAAAACCTTTTTAATTAAATATTTTACTTATTAATATTTCTCGCTTGCTAATTATTACAAAACGCGATAAAAATGACGATAACTCAAAAACCATCACAAGTCCCAAAGTGGGACCCACGGGCTGAGTTGGGCCGGACCCACATGGGCCTGGATGGGCCCCACGGCCTGTTTTGGGCAAAATGGGCTGTTTTGGCCTTTTTAACGGTTTTACTAAAAACCGTTTCTAATTATTTCCCGCATGCTTTAACATAATTAAAAACCGTCAAAACAACAATTAAACAATCAAACATCGACACAACCCAAAGACCAAAACCCGGACCCACCTTGGACCAACCCAGACCGGTCTGGACCGGCCTGGACCGGCTGGTTTGGTCCGGTTCAGCAGCCCCCACCACGGTTCACCCACAAACAACCCCAAATTAATTCAAACATGTTTTTAATTATCAAACTACCATTTTTAACAACTATCATACAAAAATCATGATTTAAAATAATTCATCCAAATTCCTCAAGAACCCTAAACCTATTAAAATTTCCTAACCAACATAAAAATCATAACTTATGAAAAGTCATCATAATTCATCAAGAACTCCAAATATGTTATAAATTCATACACAACATAAAAATCATAATTTATGGAAAATCATCAAAATTCATCAAGAATACTAAACATATTATAAATCCATACAACATGCTAAAATCATCAACCTATCATGTTACTAACTAAAAATCATAAAATCATAATAATATGAACCAACATAAAAGGATGAACCAAATACTAAAGAAACAAAGCTAAAGCTATGTTACTAACTAAAATCATAAAAACCATAACATGAACTAAAACTAAAAGCTATGTGACATTATTTCGTCGAGTAAAACGGAATTGTTACCTTAGCTAGCACACCACTTAGCACAAAAATAATAATAAGAAGTATATAATAAGAAACCCTCCTACTAATCTTCACCCAAAATATACGAGTCTCCAAACTCGTCTTCAAAATCTTCCCCTATAAGAAAAGACAAGAAAAACATAATTAGAACTTAAAACTAACTTTCTCATAATTAAAGTGTTGAAAACGATCTTGACGGAATTGAAATTAAACCGTACGTGAAGATGAGGAGCGAAGAGGAGAGTCTAGAAATATAAATTAGAACGGATTTAATTAAGAAACAAAGATTTTATGAAGGTTTTGCTCAAGAACGATGAAGAACAATTGATGAACGACGAAGAACACGAAGAACGATTAAAGAAAGTGATATTTTGATCTTTATTTGATTTGTTGAAAAATGAAAAGTTGTTAGTGAGTGGAGTGGTGTGGTGAGCCGTGTAAATATAGGCAAATAAGGATGTCGGGTTTTGAAATTGTTGTTACGTAATTGACTCGCGTTTAATAATTATTTTACGGTAAACGATTAAATATAATTAACGATAAAGTTAATTAAACTAAATATCAAGATATTATGATATTGTAATGAAAAATAATGAAAATATCAAGGCTTAAGAGTGGGTAAGGGAGCCGTGTGATGTTGAGCTTGTCGGGTCCGATTTCGAGCGTTTTGCGTAGTTTTCGTTAACTGATCGATAAAGTGAAATAATATCTAGATATTATGATATTATAATCAAAAGTAATGAAATATCAAGCCCTATTAGAGGACTAAATGGGCCGTGTGGTATGGTGAGTAATCGGTCTGTTTTTGAGCGATTTGCGTAATCTTTGTTGACGGATCGATGAAGTAATTAAATATCTAGATATTTTGATTAGTTTAATCAAAATAATTAAAATATCAAATGGTGAGTGGAAAGCGATGACACGCGCGTGTGACTCATGCCAAAGTCGAGTTTCGATTTTGTTTCGCGATTTACGATGAGTCGGGAATAGTTAAATGACGTTCGGTTAAAACCGTAAACGTTATTCTTTAAATTCCGAATAAATTCAAAATAATTATATTAAATTATGATAAATCTTAATAAATCTAAATAAAAATAAATCAAAAATATTATTTTTTTAAATAAAATTTCGGTCGTCATACTTATGAGACGAGTCGGGAAAAGTCAACGGAAGTCAAAGTTGACTGAAAAGTCGAGAAAAGTCGAAGATGACTTAAAAGTCAAGAAAAGTTTAGGACGACTTAAAAGTCAAGAAAAAGTCAATGACGACTTTAAAAAGTCAAGGAAAAGTCAAAGACGACTTAAAAGTCAAGAAAAGTCAAAGATGACTAAAAACGGTCTTTTCATGGAATCCCTCAAAAATTCCAAATACGAACGCGGAATTTCAAAATAAGACTCGGAACAAAAATTCCTATTTTAAAAACTTAAGTTCTACTGAAAAGTGTTAGTAAATATTTTTACTAGAAAAATCGGGTATATTTCGGGTTGTTACAATGAAAGTAACGGAATCAGCCAACCACAGGCTGAGTATGACTCCGGTTGCCTCCACCGGCCTTAGACTCTTATTTCACTATTTTATCTCTTTTATGTCTCACATATAAATAATATGCCACATGAATATCATACATTCATTTTTAAATAGACATGCACAACTGTCATATCAGCATGTAACATTCATTTCACAATAATATAAATAACGGTCTACCATTACTGAAGTGAGACACATTACGGGAGTAATTACTCCCCTGGGCTAAGCCCTTCTCCATGTACACAGGACCATATAATTATTTATGTAACCCCCTGACACTTTCACCAGTAATAACCAGAACCGCAGTTCTCATATCATGGAGCCGTGCTCCCTTCCATGTACACAAGTTAAATTTGTAATGCCATCCCTCTCCTGTAATCGTATTCCGAATGCTACAATTGGTCAAATGTACATTATACAAAAACGAGCATAACAACATTACATAACAATATTATAGTATAATGGACATTAATATAACATGTGAGTAGTAAAATAACAATAATATGAAACCTACACTCCTTATTCTTATAAACAATGACTTATAATATCATCTGAAATTATTAATTTATACGCTAAAGAGGCCCAAAACTATACAAGCATTATAACGGTTCTACTACAAAATTTATGAATAAAATAATATAAACAAGTACTTATACTATCCTCTTATTTTATTTATGTATAAGACGGTAACTAGATAATTATAACGACAAAGGGCCCCGAAATCATACCTATATGAAGTAGTAGCTAGGCGTAGTATAGGAAATATATGTGTGTAGTGTATTGTGTGACTCCCTCGCTTTTCTTTCTCATTTTTTTCCATGCTACTAACATATGTAAGGTTCTCTTGCTATTGAGGGTTTTAATTTTATTTATTTATTTCAAAGCTTAGTGATGGTGCATTTATACTACACTATGTCGGTTAGTTTATTTCTAAGATAAGCTTGATTATAATGTTATACTTATCTATTTTTAAATGGATAACAACAAACCAAACTCTTTTGTTCATCCTACAAATATCTTGCCTTTTACTTAATCATTAAGTAATATTATTTGGTTGTACCTATTATTTATACTATTATTATTAGGAAAAATTACAAATAACCACCATGTACTTGCGTATTTTTACAAATAAGCACCATGTATTTACGTTTTTACAAATAACCCCCACTCTTTTATGTATACTCCCCAATCACCACCGTATATTTGACCCGAGACTCGTTTTTCATATTTTCCGACTCTTTAAGTAATGATTTATCATAAATACCCATATTACCCTCGTCGACTTAAACAATACTAATATCCTTATTCCTTTATCCCCTAAACCCTAAATCCCCAAATAATGTTAGCTCTTCAATCCAATCTCCCTATCCCTCTTTCTCTTTCTGTTAAATCAGATGAAGAAGATAAATGATTGAGATCGGAGCGAGGGGTCTGGATTTATCTTGAGAGCCACCAAAACCAACGACGCAGTGATGTCATTTCACCATATCGAGAGTGATAACTGGGGTGCCGGTGACTTGCACTGTCGACGATGTAGTAGCAGCCATGGCGGTCGTCGCCATTGTTATCATTTCAGAGGTGTGCGGTGTTCGCACAAGTACGATACCACCATGGGCCCACTCCTGCAAGGAACACGAGAGATCATGGGTGGTTCACTTCGGGTTCAAAAGTCGTCTTCGTCAAGCGCCGCGCACGACGCGAGAAGGTTATGGCCACCACCGCAGTGGCGCAAGAACATTTTCTTCGACAAACCCAGCAGATTTCTCAATTGATTTTGACACAAATTTGGCCACTTCAATCAAATTAATTACATTTTGATGGGTGTTCATTATACTGATAGCATTGATCTAATCAAAACTAAATTTTCATAAATTATACTAATTAATTCTCAACAAGAGTTTTCATTTCCATAATTATTTGGGATTGTTGTCTTGTTAAGTAAAGTATGTTGAAATGTTGAATTATTTGGGATTGTTTAAGTGGAGAAGGCCAAGAGGGTAATATGGGTATTTCAGATTAATTGTTACTTAAAGAGTCGGAAAATATGAAAAACGAGTCTCGGGTCAAATATACGGTGGTGATTGGGGAGTATACATGAAAGAGTGGGGGTTATTTGTTGGAGCCAGTGTCCTCCACAATTAATGCAATAACATAAATAAATCTCTGTAGGTTCACAGGGTATACTTTTTATTGTAATCAGTTGATTAACGTTTATCGATAACGGTTGGCTTGCTAGATAAGTTTGACGTTATTGTCATACAGATGGCGGTGATCAACTGGTCCCTAAAAGTCACACCTAAAGGATTTGATTGAGAGATGTGATTATTTGAGAAAATAATCATATTGATGCCTTATTAAATGACTAAAAGGTTAGTCGGTGTTTTTGACTAAAAGGTTAGTCAAATGTGATGATGATATAATTATTTAATAATGATTAAATAAATTTAGCTGAGACGAATTAACTGTAATTCGTAAATTGAATATAAAATGTTATATTTAATTGTTGTATATAATGTAAGCTAATTAAACATAAATCATTATGATTAATTGGAAAATTATAAATATACGGATATTTATAATTAATGATGTATTATAATGTCGGTCTTTGACTAATGACGATTATAATGTATTACATTATATTAGAAGCTAAAATGACCGGAAAAAGTGTCCAGATACACTCAGGTTTTTCCGGCCAATGGGTAGTTATTTGAGGAGACTAAATCTCCTCATTATTAAACTACTTGTGCCGTGAACAAGGGAGGGGAAGGAGAAAAATTTCTAACCTAATTTCTACTCTCTCCCACTTGTGCCTCCATCACTCAAAAATCACAAAAACCTAAAAAGTTAACTGTAACTTTTAATCATCTTTCTAGCAAAAAGAAGGGCATATCTCGATCTATCTTGGGTGAGACAATTAGGAGGATATCTATTTTGATATCTGTTCTTAGGCCGATTTTGCTAAGGACCAAAGGTTTAATTCTTTTTCTCTACATTTGTATCGTTTTCATATCTATGACTTGCAATTTCATATTATATAATTTTGTTATAATCCTAAATTTTAAGGGGATGTAAACAGTTATTTCCCACATTATTTGTAAAAACGTAAATACATGGTGGTTATTTGTAAAAATACGCAAGTACATGGTGATTATTTGTAATTTTTCCTTATTATTAAATAAAATAACAAAACTTTTCGAGATATTACAATAACCCTCTAAGTTAATTCCGTCGTCGGAATATCTAATTTCTACTCGAACTCCAATCCATTACAACGGTCCCACTCCTGTACAAACAGGGAAAACAAATGTTAAAAACATCATAATTTATAAAAGTGAAAAAAAAGGCTACTCCATACCCTAATAATAGTAAGACTTACTTAAAAGGAGTACTACCGCCAAATACACGAGTTGCTAATAAAACCAAAATTTTTGATATTTTGTAGGCAATAAATAAATGAGATTATTTGATATGTATTTGACCGTTTTAAGCTTAGGACCGATAGTGATCGTGAGAATTCGTGCCCTAAGAATACCATAATAAAACTAAAAAAATTAATGTCGCAGTCACGAATCAGTATCGGAAAATAATCACCAGACACTTGAGTAAAGATATACACCATTCAATTATGAATATCCAAAATGGTCCATAAGGTAAATTGTATAACCAAATTCACAACAATCATCCACATCGTTAGAAATAAATAAATGGTTTCTTATATTAAGAGACCGGTTAGAGTACTCAACAGGTGTGTTGTCAACGATTTTAAGAGACCAGATTAAATAAATAAATGGTTTCTTATATTAAGAGATCGGTTATACGATCCAACGGGTCTATTATAAGTGATCCCTTTGAGCATTTTTGTAGTAGTGTAGAGAATGATGGTTGTCTTGTACTGTCAAGGAGGAAGATTGCTTAATTATAGCATTCGGTAGTCCATATCGACACCCTTTAAATTTTAGTAGAAAAACAATTGTGCTTTATTTGTGATGACGTTGACCCATTTTGTGTACTTATGTTGAGATGTGCTCCATTTTTGTAATTTTGTTGATCCAAATTCCATGAAAAAATATCTAAATAATAATACGTACGTGAAACTCTAGTTTAGTACTTATGCACGTTTGGTACATTTCCTCTTACGCTACCATGCATGGACCGCTGCACCCGCAATTAGTTACGTTCAAAAATCGTTTCAAACTTAGAATTTTACGTCATGAGCATGTCTCAAGGGTCGATTATTTTCATGGACATAAATAAGTTTCTATGCTTAATATAAATGTTGAAATGTCATGCGATTTGTGTCAATAATAACGATTACGATTTACGATTTACGAGTACGTAATGTAACCTAGAATTCCTAATACCCTGGCAATTGTTAACCAAATTTTAAATTGAATCATACTCCCTATTATATTACATGCATATTCAACATCTATTAAACCTCTTTATAACATCTTCTTTGTTTCTTATCAATTATCATATGCGAATGCTTACGAACTGTTTGCGTCTGATTTTTCTTGAGTTGAGTCAATTATGCGTCAATGCTACTCCAATTTCGACAAATCTAAATTGATCAAATTATCATTCTCATTAACAATCTCGAACGAATATACATTAATAAGTTTACCCACCAGCTGTTAATTCATTAATACATACTCGTTCTGTCCCCGTGAATATATAGTCCATTAATAAATATATATAGGAAAAATATGATAGTAAGAAAGTTGCACACCAAATTACTGAGATACAAATAACTACGTACGTACGATTAAATAGTTATAATATAGCTTTAATTAGTAACAATATCAATAATAAGAAAAAAAAAAAACTATAATAACATGCTTCATGCATGCACAACTTTATATTATTCCATCTAAACTAGATACGAGTATATATGTCTATCCTACTCATTATTATCCTAACTAGTACTAATATTAAATCTCTCTAAAAGGCTTATATTTGTAATACTGTAAGTAAATCTATATATACTAATATATAATTATTAACTAAGTTAATTAACTTAATTAACTCGAGGGTGATGGTGCAACAGCAGAACAATGATGGCTAATAACACCCTCCAAAAGTGGTAATGGATGTTTAACAAGAGGTTGACAAATATCTTTGATCTTCTCAAGAGCACCGCAACACTGTGCAGTAACTTTAATCTCACGGTTCATCAAATAATGATGAAAGTCGCGTAAACAAGCTCCCATCTTTCTGTTGTGGACCGCCATGAAGCATTCCTTCTGTTCTTTGCTAGCCATATGGTGTGGGTGGTATGGGAATTTCACATCTACGTCGTAAACGCCGATATCTCCAGAGTCGGTGTTGTCTGGGGAGGTTGGGGGTTGAGCAGCGTAAGGGAAGGGGAACCCGGGTAGGTGTACGTGTGGGAGTAGGTGTGGATGTAGGTGTGGGTGCAGGTGCGGGTGCGGGAATAGGTGACGATGTTCATGTGGGAAGAGCCATGCTGGGATAAATACGTCTTCGGGTTCAGAATCGCCGATATTTCCAGAATCGGTGCTTGGGGTGTCTGTGGAGGATGGGGGTTGCGCGGTGTAAGGGAAGGGGAACCCGGGTAGGTATGGGTAGTGTGGGTGTAGGTGTGGATGTAAGTGTGGGTGTGGGTGCAGGTGCGGGTGTGGGAATATGTGATGATGTTCATGTGGGAAGAACCGTGGTGGGATAAATATGTCTTTGGGTTCAGTGTCGGATTTGGATTGTTGTTCTTGGGCATGGGCGATAATGCCCAAGGACAATACTAGGAAAGTGAATGCAAAAGCCTTCATTGTTTTTTTCGGATTTGTTTGTGTCTTCAGACGGAGGGAGAATAATTGAGAGGTTTGAATTGTGAGATTTATGATGGGTTTTGAAGGGGTTTATATAGGGTTTGTAACATGTGTTTTATATCATGTCAAATACTTGTTGACATCCATACATGATTAACGATTATATTAGTAATTAGTAATATAATAATAAATCAATATATATATATAAAAGAGGCTGTTTTCAGGCAACGAGAGAGTCTCCAACTATTTCAAAACACTATTTTATTTTTTATTGATAAAACTACCTTACACATAATTTTATTAGGCTAATTAAATATTAAATTAAATATATTATTATATAAAGATTGAATTTTAATATTATCAACTTTTCAACATCATATTCATACATATACTTTCCAAGTTATGGTTAAACTCTTAGAGGTTGTTTGGTTACCTACTAATTAACATAGGAACTTAAATTCATGTGAATTATAAAATGGGCATATTGTTTGGTTACCCCAATTCACATGAATTGGAAGTTCCCATGAATTACAATTCCTCCATAATGGAGGAAATGACTTACCTAGGTCCCCCTAGGTAAGTTAGAATGCCTACATGAATTACACTTCCTCCATGACAACCAAACACTATTTACTAATTCACATGAATTCTAAAATCATGTGTTTTATGACTTCCTAGGCAATACAAATTTCCACATACAACCAAACGACTCCTTAAATTTTGATTATATTTTTTAAATTAATTATTTTCCTAATAATATTATCAACTTTTCAACTTTTTAGAAACTCTTTAAATAAAAGTTAAATTCATAACTATTATTTGTCCCACATTTGAAAATAATGTAGATGTGCTAAAAATATTACATATAAATAATAGAATTTTCCCACATTGGAAAAATAATAAAGTGGGTAATGCTATGATTATAAATAGGAGTTATCCTTAAACCTTATGTATCAACCAAAAATTTTGAATCTCTTAGAGATCTCTTAAAAGTTTGTAGATGTGATGAATATACTATGTATAAATAGTAAAATTGTGCCACATCATAAAATTAACATAAGGTGAGTGATCCTATGATTAAATATAGGAATCATTCTTGGACCTTATATAACAAACTAAAATCTTTTAAATCTCTTAGAGATCTCTTAAAAGTTTGTCTATTATTATCTTCACAATTGTTAAATTTACATCATCAAAAATTAATTTTAAAAGGTATTATTAAAAAAAATTGAAGTATTGTAAAAAAAAATATGAAGATAATATTAATTAGATTCGTGGTGGAAAAAAAACCTTGAAAAGTATAGAAACTCATATTATTTGAACATATTTGGTGTAATTTTTAGTATATTATTTGTCATACATTGAAAAATAATGTAGTTGTGGGGAATATATTACCTATACATAGTAGAATTATCTCACATCAGAAAATCATCATAAGGTGGGTGATCTTATGATTACAAATAGGAATCATATCTACTATATACTAATCCACAAACATTTAGAGCCTTTCTATTGGCTGCAGGAATTCAGGAATAGTGGGCCCCACATCAAAACTAAAACATTAATTACCCTCTCTCCTCTTCTGATTTATTTATACTATGTTTACATATTTACAAACTCTGTTTACATATTTTATTTTCATACACAATTCCATAATTTTTTTCATATTCCATGAGTCCAAAAAAATTATAAACTAATAATTTCATACAATTGTAACGGATTATAAAATTAATTGATATTTTATGCATTTTTTCTTTTATATTTTATGTCATTGAAAGTATAAGAAACATATACATAAATTATTTTAGAGGATTTTTCTCTAAAAAAAATATTTATAATAGATATATTTTAAACATACATAAAAGAATGATTAGTAAAAAAAAATAAAGTAAAAATTGAATAGGGAAATTGATCTGCAAGTGAATGATGTCCGACTCAATGCGAGCGAACGAGGAAGGTGATTGACGGATGAACAAGATGTGATGGAAGGGATTAGAATTCTAATTTTGGTAGAAATAATAAATAGAGTAAATGATAGCATTTTGATTTCTGTAGATAGTAGATGGTTTTCTACTGCACAATATTTGTTTAGGGTTCAATCTAATGTGTAGCTATTTATTGAGGAGTTTTAATATAAAGTAGAGGATTGGGCTTTGACCTAATAAATCAAATATTATGGGTTAAAACAGATGTAGAGAAATAAGAATATTGGCCACTTTGAATGGTTTGAGTTTGGACCATGTGAATTTTGAGCTTCAAATGAATCATGAATTATCTTGAAATATTCGCTCAATCTTTTAATTTTTTCTCATTTTCATTTTGTGGGTCAAAATTAAAAAAACTATAACCATCAATAACTCAAAAAGTTGTTACGAAATAAAATTAACATATTTCCATTTCAACCAAAAAAGCATTCTCAACGAAGAAATGTTATATATATATATATGTTGATTACAAAATCGTTATGAAATAAATAGCTAAAAAATAAAATTAAAATCATTATAAACAGATTCCTAATACGTAACAGATCCGGTTGGGAAAAATATGAAGTTTGAACAATGTAAATAAATGTTTATAAATGCATGCCGCTAAAAAAAACAAACAAATAAATGAAACCAAACAATGTATGATAATTGAATCAGAGTTTCAATTAAATACCAAACAGTTGTATGATTACTGATTAGTAATTTAAATCATAATGTCAACGAATATCCAATTTTTGACTTACTTATATTGGCACGACAATGAACATTTATTCACGGTCATTGATATATTTATGTAGTTAATGATAGTGTCTATCATTACATACGACCCGTGCATTATTTGCACGGGTTTAAAACTAGTTTGGAACTAAAGTTTCAACCCAAATTTTTTTGAGACTCTTACGTACATATTGTTTTACACAACTCTTAAAATTTGTATTATAATTTTCACTATAGTGAAATTTACATCATTAAAAATTAATTTAGAAAAGTATCATAAATAATAATTTTGATGGTAAACTATTTAATGTGTTATTTGTTCCATATTGAAAAAAACAATGTAGGTATCGTGACTTGTGAATTTATACTACGTATAAATATCAAAATTTGTACCACATTAAAAAATTATCATAAAGTGGAGTGATCATAAATATGATCATCGCACGAGCTTTTAAACTACTTTTTTATATTGTTATGTTAATAAATGACTTTAAAAATTTAATAAATGACATTTAAAATATATTTTTATTATTCTAATATTAATATAACAGTTTAGTAACAGTTAAAAATAAATATTATATGAAAAAAGATGGTGTAATACTTAGTTTGTTATTAGTCTCACATCGAAGAATAATGTATATGTGGTGAATATATTACTTATAAATTGGAAATTGTCCCACATTGAAAAATTATTATAACATAGGGTGATCCTATGATTATAAATATGAGTCATACTTGAATTTAGGTATAAACCTACAATTTTTTAAGTCTCTTAATTATTGTTTTGGAGAGCTCTTAACAAAACGGAATTATAATAGTCACAATAGTTAAATTTACATTATTAAAAATTAATTTAGAAAATTATCATAAATAATAATTTTGATGATAAACTACTTAATGTGTTATTAGTCTTACATTGAAAAATAATGTATTTTTAGAAAATATATATACTAATCATGATTCTAAATAGGAGTGATTTAGTCTCTTAAGTATTGGTTTAATGAACCTTTAAAATTTTGTATTATTAAAATAATAGTAAAATTTACATAATCAAACTTAATTTAGAAAATTTAGGAAAATATCCTATATAAGTAATAATTTTGATAGTGTACTACTTAACAAGTTATTTGTCCCACATTGAAATATAATACAAGTGTGGTAAATATATTACGTATAAATAGTATATTGTCCTATATCAGAAAAATATCATAAGTTAGGGTGATCCTATAATTATAAATAAGATTCATCCTTGGAACTTAGATATCAACCCTTAATCTTTTGAGTCTCTTAAATACTATCTTACAGAGCTGTTAAAAAATTGTATCCACATTAGTGAAACTTACATCATCAAAAATTAATTTAGGAAAATATCATTAAAAAATAAAGTGAAAAATATTTTATTTATCTCAATATACATTTCCTATATTATATTCAATTGGTGTTTATAATTTGTATATAAAATTTTTTACATTCAATTCACAAAAACTATAGTGAAAATGAGTCATCTTTCAACTTAGATATTCAACCAAAATCTTTTGAATCTTCCAACTATTATCTTTCAGAGATTTTAAAAGTTTGTATTATTATTTCTACCTTAATGAAATTTACATCATCAAAATTAATTCAGGAAAGTATCATATATAATAATTTTAATGGTAACTACCAAATTTGTTATTTGTCTCACATTGAAAAGTAATGTAAGTGTGGTGAATATAATATGTATAAATTAGAAGAATTGTCCAACATCAGAGAAATATCATAAGCTGGGATGATCACACGATTATAAATAACAGTCGTCCTTGAAACTTAGAGATGAACCCAAAGTCATTTAAGTCTCTCAAAAACTCCATTCGTCTCGGTCATTTATTTGTTTGCCTTTTTTTAGGAGTATTTTAATCAAAGGCAAACAAATGATTAAGACGGAGAGAGTATTATTTTAGAGAGCTCTTAAAATTTTGTATTAGTTATGAAAATAATATAATTAGATTTGTGGTAAAAAAAAATGCTATCATTACAGTATATAATTTCATATTATTTGCATATACTTTGTGTAATTCTTAGTATGTTATATATCTCACATTGAAAAACAATATATGTGTGGCGAAAATACTAATAACTATAAATAGTAGAATTGCTTCATATCGAACAATTAGCATAAGGTGAGGTGATCAACCCAAAATCTTTTGAGTTTCTAAAACATTGTCTTAAAGAGCTTAATTCTTAGGTACTTTGAATCCTTTTTCGAGTCATAATATAGATCAAATATAACTTGAGTCCCGATAAGGTTGGTAACATATGTTTAAAATAGAATAAGTTGAATCAATATATCAATATTATTTTTTAAAAAATTACGGAGTATATTTTATTATAATCTTAAAACTTCAAAAATTTATTTTTATAAGTTAACTGTTATATGAAAATTACGAAAATGACATTAACGTAAACCCGTGCATCGCACGGGCATGAAATCTAGTAATTATTATTGTGGGGTAAGGTGATTAAAATAAGATAAAGTATGGGTATTGTGGGGTATTGTAGTGGGGTAATGTGATTAAAATAAGTATAAAAGTTTACCAAAAAAGGAAAGGGGGAAGGTATTGTGAATAGATGAAAATGGAAAGAGAGAATGTTATTGTGAATAGGAGGGAGTACATGCATGTAATTACGTAAATCATCGAATCCCCGACGTTATGATATGAGTCAAGAGTTAAATGTATACACTTTAAGACAGCAGCAAAACATGTGAGATTGTAGGCAATGAAGGTTCTCGAGCCGTCTTAAACTTAAGACGGGTCGATCCGTCTTCAATGAGAATTTGTGGAAATACTTAAGAAGCATGAAGTTAAATTAATATGACAGTGATGAACAATAGTACATTTCATGTTTCTTTTTACAGAGGTATAAGCTTTACAACCTTGCTCAGATCCCTAGCATCATACCTAGCATCATACATTGTTCTGATCATGATGCCGCAGGACGTAAATACCTATCCAATCTTATCTATATTCAGTAAAAATTCACGATCATCATTCAAAAACCCCTTTTGTCGAAGGCCATAGATTACTTGGTTGTGTACATTCAAATGTAACAACGAACTATGAGCCAAGAGTCGCTTTGTATCCATCATGCACTGCTATGTAGCAACAATCACAATCGTCGTTGGCACCGATATTCTAGCATGAACAACAGAAATGATAAATTGTAAGAAGCAATAGATACCAAAGCTCAACCATAATATAAAATCTTCTAATTTAATTCAGTTAGTCCGCACACAAAATAAAATCACATTCTTCTATTAAGTTTTCTTCTCTTCAAAAATAATATTAAACATTCATCAGTTCTTGTCATTCATTGGGAAAACTTGGTTAGTTATAAAGTTAGTAACACTACGGAGTATGTAAAAATAGATACCGCATTTTACTACATTTCAAAAATTATGACAGCTTAAAGTTCCGAATGCATTCAAAGAGAGTTTGGACCCATTGTCAATACCGAAGCCTTGTTTGTTAAGCTAAAACACGGCTACAACTTGATAAAATATGTTTAGATAGTTACGCTTGAAAATATGGCAATAATTCTGACTTTTGAGCAGAATATGAAGCGCTTTCTTATTTCGCTGAAAATATGGCAATAAAAAATGACTTTTGAGCGATGCTAAATCCATGGGGTCCGTGGCTAATCCATACGCATCTGTTTCAGGCACGTGTAATACACCGCATGAGACAGAGGTCCATGGATTAACCACAGACTTCGTGAGACAGTGTGTAGCCAAAAGTAAAGCAGCAAAAAATTAAAATTCGGATAAGTATTTGTGCTTCATAAGTAAGAATATTATACCAGAATATCAACACTAATTCATATGATGATGAAAAATCAGTCATTGAAAACACAATTCTAGCATATTAATTGGTGACTTGGTACAACTATTAGGCACAATCATTTTATTTTCAATAGCTTTTAATATAATAAAGTTTTAACATCTCCGACTTGCACTTTCAAGTATTAAGAATTAAGAAGAGTCAATATTTGAGATGTTTATTTAAACAAACAATTTCAAAGACAAATACTATTTAAATTAAAAATTACTATATATTGTCATAAAGAGGCACGATGATGCTCTAAACAATGTTTAAACTGCTAAACTTTCGTTTGATCAATGCATGTCATTAAACTGGATCAATACATGGTATGAGACCATAAAAGTAATTATGTTAAACCTGAAAAAAAAAACTTTAATTCTTACCATATTATATTTAAGTTAGTTTAGTAAGGAGTATAACTTAGTTACTTCGACAGTGCCTCATACGAAAAGGCGTACTTACTATATACTCCCTCCCATCCAGACGAAAGGTAACATTGGGCTTTTGGCACTATTCATGAGTGTGGAGAATCTTTGGTATTATTTCAAATATATAAGAGAAAATATAGTCATGTGAGATCTTGTTTGATTCATCATTATCAATGTTATAAGAATATCAAATTATTATAATTTTTAATAATGTGAAACTAAAGATATTCACGTAGCAAAACGCGCCTCGACAAATGTGAAAAGCCCAATGTTACCTTTGGTCTGGATGGGAGTACCATAGATTTGCTATTTACTTATACTACAATCTCTCCATACGGATATTTCAAGTGCCTCAAGACTCATGCGAGGTGTAGATTTGCGCAGTCATCGCTTCACATTAGTACACTTGAATGATAAAATTTAGCTTACTCGCCAATAGATCCTGACGACGTGGTCATAAATCAGTAAACAATGCATACATTGATGGAACTCATCAACTTACCGGGAAATGTCCTCACTCGAGTAAAATGTAGGAAGCCGTCCCCACTCACCATCTCCTAACAAGTGAACTTAGCAACTGCAGTAAACCCAAAAAAAATAAAAAATCAGAGTTGGTATCACACTAAAATTATGTACATTGAGCATTCAAACATTATTCTAGAGCAATGTTACTCGCATCTTCACACTAATTACGTACCTGTGTCAAATACTTGACACTTGGGTATGGTCATACAATTGGACATTTCATTTAAGACAGAGACATCCACACCTTCCATAAAACAGGAGTCCAACACTTCAACAAACCCTTGCCTAAAATTTCAACCCAAATTTAAAAAAGCATGCCTCGAGCATTAGCTCAACTGCTCAAGGATCACTTAGGCCTCAGCCAAACGCATAGCGTCTTTGGATCAAACGCATCTCAAAGGCGTGTCTAGCTCTTATATTAAGCCGTTTGTTTTGGGCCATCATACCTCACTATTATTTCTGTACATGCTAACACTATTTCAAATCCAAAACAATAAAAATTATTTGCAAAAACAGAGGTACACCAAGTAACACAGCTAAAGGATAAACAGTTTATGGTTCTATAACCCTGATCTTATAACAAAAGATAACATTTTCACCTGAGCATTTCAAAATGATTTTTGGATAATACTCGCTCCTTTTCATTAAGGTGTACAATTTTCAAAAATTTGTGTGAGGAGGATTTTGAAAGCGTGCACATTTAATGGAATGGAGGAAGTACTCCATGCTCCGTTCCAATCATTTGTTTACCTTTTTATTCTTTGTGAGAGAGGTACTTTGATAAAAGGTAAACAAATCATCGTCACGAAGGGAGTAATTAATAGTGAAGACGATCTAACAATAAGAGACTGGACTTCTGACCTCTATAGATATTCCCTTTTGAGCTCTAAATAGCAAGGGAGAGGAAGGGAAGGGAAGGGAAGGGAAGGGAAGGGAAGGGAAGGGAAAGTTATCTATAATTATTTTCCTTCCAAATACTTGCAATGTTGAAAAGGTTAAACTCCACCCTTTATAAATCTGAAGCTCAACATATTTTTCAAATGAGTGATAACTATGTGACGAATAAGAACAATTCAATACCTCGAATAATTCAAATGGACTTCCTTTCTTGTACACGTCGTCTTTTTTGCTCCCGTCATTTGGAAGAACTTGGAATAAGAGTGCCCTCCAACCGATAAGCAAAACCGCAGTGCTACCAAGAGTCACCAATGCAAAATTGGTGGGAGGCAGGTGTCCTGAAGTCAATGCTCTTATCCCCAGGCCTATCTGTCAAAAAACAATGAAAGGGCGCAAAACAGCGATCAGCTATATCCTCGTGTAAAATTGCAACAAAATTACAGCAACTGCGATTGAACATCTTAATATCTTATAACAAGGTTCTCGCCAAATCAAACCCCAAAACACATGACACGAAAATTGTCTCACTAACACACTTTCAGCTTTGCTTAAGAATAAGAACATTACCCCATTCCCTAATAACAAGAACATTACCCCATTCCCTGAAGAACTGTTTCTCAAATTACCTAACGTCACCTAATTTTAGCTTTCCGCGCAACAAAAATTGCACAACATGAATAATTTCATAACATTTTAAGTTAACACAATAAATACTGTAAAGAATGATCTCTTTCGGCTAAACCTGTGATTAAAACACGGAAAGGCACAAGGAAAAAAACTCATAGTTGTATTGTCAAAACGTATCAACAACAATAATGGAATAAGGTAATCGATAAAAGGATAAGATTTGGGAAAGCCACTTTCCTTTTGTGCTCAACAGGTAAGAGTTAAGTGCAGTATTAGTGAGGAGAGCTGAGGGGTGTAGGATTTCAGAGGTGGTACAGGATATGAAAACCTATAGCAACATGGTTATCATGCCTATCTGCTTACTGAGCCTAGGACAAAGGCAGCAGGACTTGGGACACAGTAGTTAAGAATTCAGTTTACAAGACGAGAACGAAGTATCTATCAGTTAAGGGTTAAAGTATCCAAAAATCGTGGTTAAATCAATATATTGTAGCCTTGCAGGAACTAATTGCCTTACAAGAAACAGTTCGACAAATTAGACAGTTGTTCATGAGATTTTTTTTTGTCCATAAGGTATTGATACAAGAACCCATAATTCTATCTATAGTTGGATACGAGCATACACAAGCACTTTGCATATTTATACAAGCAGCTTAAAAGCAAAGTTGATTGAGCTACAGAATTTAGTAATGACCAATAGCAGAATAAGGTTTTGCACGTAGTCTAACCAAGTCCAAGTGCGCTATACTGAATTGAGCAGAGTAACGCGTGGAAATTAACAGAAATTATTTCTACAGACTTCATCCTTAGCTGTATACTCATCTTCTTAATTCACATGCCATAGATGCATTCCTTTGTAAAAATGCTTACTACAAATTTTGCCATGAGGAAAACCATCATCTAATAAATGATGCATAAAGGCTTGCAAATATAAACTATATTATTGATCAAGGTCATTTCCAATTTGAAATGGGCGATGAGTCGATGACGCGCCATGTCCAACAGACAAACTTGCGTCAATCGTGCCATCGCATTTGAATCAAGGTGACTTCACATGTTTTAGGAATACAGCTTGATGCAAGCTACCTCGCACTGATTACTAGAGAATCATTTCCGTAATTCTACAAATATTTGACAAAATCTTATCTGTATTCGAGGAAACGTATACGAAAAAGATGAGAACTAACATCTGAAATGGTCTGACACACTCAGAACAAGAATGAACTCCCAAATCCCAAGTCTCAAAATGTATTGAATGCACACAAAGTTCTCACAGGATTCCAAAATGCCACAACTCTTCACTCCTTAGCGAGATTTGCACCTTCTAAACAACAGAACGCTAAGGATCTAAGCTTTAAGCTACGAAATCTACACTCTTGAGATAGTAGCTATTGATAGTTTTACACTCTATGTGATACACATAATGGGAGAACTCACCCCAAAAACCTATCTCAAGGACTCAAGGTGTGGAAGAGTCCATTTCTATATTAACTCTACATCAAGCCCTCCATATGACCGATATGGGCCTCAAGTCCCACCTCTTCCGTTAATGTATTGAACATCATGATATTAAACATTAGCCAACGTATTCGGTTGTTACGTAAAGGACTTTTAGCTTCCCAAGCCAATTTTCACCAATATATAAAATGGATACCACATATACAATATTTGAAAAAAGTACGACCAATGTTCGACAAATACAACTGTGAGTTCACTAATGTGGCCGACACTTGAGTGGTACAAAAGAAAGTTAATGAATACTAGGCAGCTAAAAAGAAGTTATGATAAGTTGAGACAGTGGCCAACCCCATATCATTTGGGGGCTAAGGCTCTGATGATGTATAAGTTGCGACATCGAACTCAACACCAAGTCATAGTAAGCAATAGGGTTCGGAATTGGTATCACGATTAAACAACAAGCAACAAACTACAAATGCATTGAAAAGCAAGACAGAGGAGGCGTGAAGCATCCATCTGCGAAGCTGCTACACAAAACCAACTTCCCTCGTGATTTAATATACTCAATGTCCAATTGCTTGGTTTTCACAATTCTATAAATACTAGTATTGGTGCTCGGCTCCGCCCGGGCTACCCATATTTATCATTAAAATTTATTTTAATTAAATACTCCCTCCGATCCACACCAATGGTAACATGGTGAAAATTGGAGTATTTAAGAAAAGGTGGAAAAAGGAGGGGTAAAAAAGGAAAAAGTAGGTGGGGTATCTAATTATGGGTTTAATTGTGGGGTTGATAGGTGGGCCATATAATGGCATTTTGTGTAAATATCAAATGGGAATAAGGATAACATAGTAATGTTGTGTGTCAAATAAGGTATGTTACCATTGGTGTGGATCGTCCTTTATGGTAAGTGTTACCATTGGTCTAGATCGGAGGGAGTATACTTTAAAGTTGTATAACTCATAAATTTATCATCAATATATTTTCTTATTACATATCTTAAAATTACGATAAAATAAAATATTAGACAATTCATTACTTCCACTATTAATATTTTACTTTAATCAATTGGTCGGCTAATTGTTCATACATATTTTTTTTATTGTTAGTATTGTTTCTTTTATTACCTCCGTTATTACTACTGTTACTTTCACTACTCCCGTCGTAAATATTGTTACTTTCACTTCTCCCACCGTAATTATTGATACTTTCACTAATGCCGCATTAATATTGAAAATTTCACTATTCCCGTTGTTCTATTACTTTCATTACTCTCGGTTCTAATATTAATACTTTGACTATTGAACTAAGTGATTACTATAATTTGATTAGCTGATGATTAAACATGCAATTTGAGTACACATGCAATTTTAAGAGGCTAATATATTTATATAAATATATTACATATATGTTAAATCAATTTAAAAGAATTATGCAATATTTTATCTTTTGGAATCCTAGCTTGATTTATTTATCTTGTAATAGTTTCCAAAATATTTTGTGTAAGTTAAATAATTGTAAATTTTTAATTTAATGTATATTTTATGCTACTAATTATGTAGTACTTACATTCCCATCCCTTGATTAGGTCTGTCACACAGCGCTATCGATTACAAACTATATAGTATAATTAATTTGTATAACTTTATTTAATTACATGAAACTCCCTTGATTTCAGGATTTAATATATAGTATACATAATGTTGTTAATAGTGACTTGCCAAAGTCGGCATCTCATTACTCAAAATACTTTTCCTCTACTTCAAAACTATGCACTCCCTTCTGAGTTCCATAATTTGCATTTTAATTAAGATTAGCTAAGGCTCCCAAGCACAAAATTTCTTGTGAGATTCTGATCTTCAACATGCCTAACACAAAGGCAAGATAACCATGAGTAGGATGATAAGAGTCCTAACTTTTTAAGGGTTAAGACATCTAAATTCTAATATATGGAACATTAGGTTTAGAAAGATGTGACTAGAGAGATACAAAGTGGTATGATGTTGCTACGTTTTCCAAATTACACTTGCTTAATATCTGGGATTAGGAAGGGTCAAATACAGATTATTTACCCATATCCTTGATTATTGTGTGGGACTTTGGTATGACCTTAGAAATGGTATCGTTGTCGTGTAACATAGAGCATCTCACAGAGGATGAAAAATTCCTTCAACATTGTTGAACTACCTTTACAAGCTATAAGAGTTACTATCATAACTATGAAAATGTTGATATGGCAAACAATAATGTGCTAGGAAACAAAATTCAAAACTAAAATCATAGATTCTCGACTTACTGGAATACCCAATGCCCATGATCTAGCAGCAGCCGAAACAGCCTTATTTGAACCATTCATCCCTCGACCATCCTCACTATATCCTCCCAGAAAATATGCACTAAGAAACCATCCTGCATCAAATTCCGAGCAGTTTGATAAATACAACCAACAATAAACACTCAAATGATCCCTGCATATGTACAAGTTAATAGTCATCTTAATTTCACAAACCTGCAATAAAAGGATCAGCTGTGCGCAGCGTTTCAGTATCAAAAACCGTGAACCCGTGACTGAACCTTCCAATTGCAGCAAACATAAACAACGCCAACACATCGCCACCGGCTAACAATGCAATTCTCCTGCATCATTAACAATAATAATTATGAAAACTTTCCCAAAACATGGA
Source organism: Heliosperma pusillum (assembly GCA_022085475.1). NCBI lineage: Eukaryota > Viridiplantae > Streptophyta > Magnoliopsida > Caryophyllales > Caryophyllaceae > Heliosperma > Heliosperma pusillum. The sequence goes on along the minus strand of JAIUZE010000974.1, from coordinate 194,839 downwards.
CAAACACCCCCAATCCCCACACACCTAACTTGGTTGGTCACAGTTTGACGATTACTAGTACCCATTCAATTTCACCCATTTGTTTTCATTTCCGAATCAGATATACTTTCCATGTATCTTATTTTCGAGTTAGTACCCAACTACCCATGTGAAGAATGGGCCTCTCCATTATTATCATCTAAACTACCCCTTAAAATATCCCTATCACACTTCGTGAAAACCGATCTAAAAGTTAATCTAAGCAAATGGATGGGATAACCTCGCATACTCGCCACGGGTCATAACTCATGTCTCATAAGTCCTCATAGCAAAGCTTAAAAAAGTACTCGTCAAGAAACTAATAGTTCCTGCATTACTACTTATAGAAATCCGTCTTCAAAGTTGTCTAAATCATTTTAAAAGTCTTATCCCTCCCAATTATTCCCAATTTAGCAACACCAACATAACCCTATAACAAGCTGAGACTTACATATAGAGTGATTCTACTTGAAACAAAAAAAAAAGTGGAAAATTATGACCCAAAATTCGTTAAATGATCGAAAAATTGTCATGAATGTAACTCAAATGCAGTATATATCGAGTGATTATACTATAAAGGCTTCAATATCTAGGGGATATCCTACACCCTTCGTTAAGATACTCGCAAATAAAAAAGTTAACAAGTGAATGAGACGGAGGGAGTCGTTAACATTACTAATTCGCTCGTAATTCCCATTCTATGTTAAACCCCTAACTTCAAATCCCGACTCCGCCACGACTCAAAAAAATAGGTGAAACAATAAGAATTTAAAGGGTAAAGGGTAGAGAAAAGTACCCCCATTTCTGAATCCGAGAAGAAGAAACAGAGGGTTTATCAAACTGAATAACACCTTCCAAAGGAACACCGTCTTGACCAACCGAAACGACGTCGGTTTGCTGCAAAGGAGGGGGTGGTTTGGTGACAGGGGTAGAATTGGAATCCGAAGATTTAACGAGAACCAGAGGAAATCGAGTGTTGTTATTGCTACTGAGATTGGTGGTGTTGCGTTTTGAGAAGAGTGTTTGGATTGGGTGGTTGCTACGGCGGAGATTATTGGGTGCGGCGGAGGACGTGGCGGATGAACAGGTGCACCGGCTTGTAGTGGGTCCCGCTTGGCTTAGCACCAGCATTTTTGCGTTAATAGATTTTACAGATAAGGTAGGAATGTAGGAATGTAGGATAACCCACTTCAGGAAAACCCAAATCGGAACAATTCAAATTTGATCGTTGGTCTTGTTTTAAACGAACCATTCTGATCTGAAGCAATAAGACGTGATTTTGTGACCACTTTACCGTTAGATGTAACGACTATTGAAAACAAGTTGATATAAGTTGTGGTTACATTTTATCAAAAAGTGGCAACATAATCCCGTCTTATTTTTAAGACGGAATTAGTCCGTCTGAAATAAGAATTTGTGTTTGATAAAACATTATAGTCTTGAGATAGGACTCATATGAGAATGATACTTCCTAGTTCCTCCCTTCAATTTCACTCTACCATCTTACCATTTTAATCCATTCATTTTCACTCTACCACTTTTTAAATAAAGATAAAAAAACACCATTTAATCTTTATGAAACCATCTTATTTACTCAATTTGCAATTATAGGCCCACCATCTAATCAACATAAATATCTACCCTAATCTATTTCTGACCCAATTAAATAACTAACTCAACCCAATTATCCTAACCCATTTACTAACCCTTCCCTCCAAAGTCCCTAACCTAGCCCATATATACCCCCCTCGTATCTTGTTCAAAAAACCCTAAATCCTCAATCCCATGTACTTCCTCTCCCTCCACCTCCTTCACTTCACATTTCACTCCCTCTCTCTCTACAAATCAGAAACCCTAAACAACTCCCTCTCTCTACATCCGCCTCCACCATTTCTCATCTTATTGAAACCCTACTTTCTCCCTCTTCTCCCTCTCTCTAAAACCGCCTCCATCATCTAACCCTACATCAGAAACCCTACCGCCTCCATCTCTCTCTTCTAAAATCATCCTAAATCCCATCTAACCGCCTTCATCTCCCTCTTCTAAAATCGCCTTCATCCTCTTCCTCACACCAGAAACTCTCTTAATACTCCAGAAAGCCATGAATCCGTCCCATGCAAATTGCGGAAATGAATGTTTACAATGCGTTCTTGATTGGTATAATGTCGGTTCCTCAGAAGTTGAGGAAGATGATGATTCTGGGCCAGATTCACCTCCTCCAAACATTTTGGTACCCGACTCCCTAGATCCTAATGATTTAGGGACTGAAGTTGAAGAAACGGAGTTCGATGATGGTGGACTATGTCTTCCTATTATTCCTGAGTTCGATGATGGTAGACTTTGTCTTCCAAATATTCCTGAGATCGATGATGGTACAGTTTCTGTTCCTAAATCCCCTGAGATCCACAGGCCGCCTATTATCCCTTCTGTTTTGGAGGAGGGTTGCGGATCTGTTCTGCCGGAATCACCTTGCACTAAGAAGTTAAATGCTTTTATAAAAAGGTTTGAAGAAAAGCGTAAACGAGAGAGGGAGAACCGGGTTCCTGACTCTGAAGAATATGTGGTGTGGGATCCTGAATCAATTAGCGCGAAGAGATTTCGGGCTTATGAGACTCTGTTCTTGGCTAAGTATAAATAAATGAAGCTCTTGGTATAATCACAAAATCTTATTCTTTTACTGTTTTTTAACTATACATTGCTGGGATAAATACTGTTGAGAATTAACTGCTGTTAGGTTTAAGATAGAATTTGTGAATTTTTGTTTTATAATTGTGGTTTATTTTGTGGCCATTGTTTGTTTATTTAAGTATATTTTGCTATATTTTGGTTTAGTTTACATAAATGCTGCTGAGATTTATTTGTTGTTATGTTTGAGATAGAATTTGTGAATGTTATGGTTTATTATGTGATTATTGTTTGTTTATTTAACTATACTTTGCTATATTTTGGTTTAGTTGATATAAATGCTGCTGGGATTTATTTGCTGTTAGGTTTTTCGTAAAATTTTGGATTATTTGTGGTATATACCTTGGTGAGTTTGTAAATATGATATTGATTCTGTATTGGTGAGTTTGTAAATATGATCAACTATGGCTGAGTTTATTAAAATGATAAAATTTAAGTCGGTAAATATGGGTGAGTCTTCAACTATGGCAGAGTCTGTCAAAATGATACAATACGAGTTTGTAAATATGATCAACTGTGTGTTTAAGATAAAATGAAATGCTCTGTCAATATGATAAAATTGTTCAGTCTGTAAGATAAATCGAAATGCTCTGCGAATATGCTCTGTTAATATGACTGAATGAAGTAACATGTAGAGATTAATTCTGAATTGGTGAGTCTGACTATAATACCGTGTCTGTGATTATTGTTGGTTAACTTAACATCACATAGTTAAGTTAATTGTTGGTAGTGACTAATTATTGATGGCGGTCTGTGTACATGACTAAGTCTGTGATTATTGTTTGTCTACACGATTAAGTCTGTGAGTCTGTGTACATGACTGGGTCTGTGATTAATTTCTGCTTTTTTAATTGTTAATTATCTGAATATGGTTAAATAAACTAAAAAAACTGGTTCTATATAGAGAGTTAATGATACTGTTTTTTTTTGTAGCTCAGTGATGAAAAATACCTTCATGGTTTGAGAGCTTTATTGTTTTTGTTATACATGAGCGGTAAGTGGACATTAAATAAAAGTAATTAAGCCGCCACATGGTCTACCAATGAATGGTGTGTGTGTTCATCTATTTGAAATGCAGTTTGAATTAGTGCTCTATGATGACTAAACCTCACTGGTTTGAGAGCAATGTCACTTGTTGCCTTTCTCATTTCTGTATTTCAGTGGATAGCATGATCTACGTTCATTGGGTGTGTGTGTCGGTAGCATTATTACTTGTCATAACTCGATGATGAGGCCTACTAAGCCTGAGAGGATATGTAGTCTTTCATTTTTTATTAACTGAACTATGATTACATTTAACATAAACAATTCAGTTGCGTGTTTGTTTTGCCTTAAGAACTTTGTTTGTAGCTGTTTTTTTGTGTGTGTTTGTTTTGCCTTAAGAACTATGATTACATAAACTGGTTTTTTGTAACATAACCCGAACATAAACCGTTTTGTGTATTCAATTGTTGTATTGTTTTGTGTAACATGATCATAAACTGTATTGTTTATCTCAAAACTGAACATAAACTATTTTTTTGGTAACATAACCCGAACATAAACTTCATTTTTTGTAACATACCCGAACATAAACTGTTTTGTGTATTCAATTGTTGAACTGTTTTGTGTAACATGATCATAAACTGTTTTGTTTATCTCAAAACTGAACATAAACTGTTTTTTTGTAACATATCCCGAACATAAACTTCATTTTTTGTAACATACCCGAACATAAACTGTTTTGTGTATTCAATTGCTGAACTGTTTTGTGTAACATGATCATAAACTGCTTTGTTTATCTCAAAACTGAACTTAAACTATTTTTTTTGTAACATAACCCGAACATAAACTCTTTTGTGTAACATAAATTGAACATAAACTGTTTTGTGTAACATAAACTGTTTTGCGTAACATAAATTGAACATAAACTGTTTTGTGTAACATAAATTGAACATAAAGTGAAGGTATTGCATCATAAACTGAAGGTTACATTGATAATTGCATTTCAAATTTCATGTCAACTTTTTTCACTTCAAAATGAGACTCTTATAAGTCATTACATTTCAATTAATATGACCACCTATTTCTTAAACATTGTATCCTAATTCATTCATTAGTTATTCTAATCCTTGTGTTTTGCCTAAACCTTGCATATACTCAATGCAGCCTCTTACAACCTCTTCATTCACCATTAAATTCCTTGGTAACATACCAATGGAAGCAAGATGACCCTTCCCCATATGAGGAATTGAGAAATTATTATGACCCTTACATTTAAGAATTTCTACCATCACTGATTGTAAAGTTAAGAAAATATTGCTAAGTTTGGTAGGACTATAATCCACGAAAGCTTGCATGACTTCATTTACTAATTCATCCACCGACTTTGATGCCTGGTTTTTTTGTAATGACTGTAATGCTCTGAAATACCCAAGGTCATTGCAGTTCAAGTCTGGTGATTGAGCAGACTGAAAAAGTAACTTGATATGAAAACCATCTGAATTTGCAGCCGCCATAAAGTCGGGATCGTTATTAGTAATGTGAGGCCTAGCATTGTCTTGTTGGATGTAGATATGTTTACTTAATCCTTCTGGCCATACACTTTTAATTGCTGGTATAACTTTTTCAAGTAGAGTCTCTTTGATGACTTGTTTTGTGATTGATTCAATTGACTTTGTCTCCAAAGTCCCCCTTGGCCTATTTCTGTTTGCCCTCATTGCTGGTTGTTGCTTTGTAAATGGAAACATGCCTATTTTGCCGTCAAATATTAGTTCACCATTTTCTGAAAAAATTGGCCTACTAACCGCACACATAAACATCACTTTTGTGAGAAATCGCTTTGATTGACAGCTTTTATATGGAAGCTCCTCCCCCTCCACAACATAGACTTTTTCATTGTCACTTGTAATATAGAACCACTTATCATCCATAATGTGGATTGTGTTGCTCATTTCTTTGAAGATTATTTCAGTCTTTGGCATATTATTGAGATCAATAACATCTTCAACTACTTGTTTAACTACTAATGGCTTAAGTGAGTATAATACCCTATGCTCCTTGTGTAAATCGCTTAGTTTTGGATGTAAAGGGCTTGAATGAGGCTTAAGCAAGCCATCTTTCACCCATGAATGGACTGTTCCAACCGATACCCCACTCGAGCCTGCCACCCTCTTTATTGTATCCCTACGAGAGTATGCTAGTGATTTGATATGCTCTATATTTGGGAAAATTCTTTTCCTGTTTTTGTTGCCTATCCTACCACTCTTTACATCTAATTTTTGACCTACTAACCTTGTTCTTTTGGCAAGTCTCCATATATCAGAAATTGTTCTATCCTTGACATTGTACCTCACGGCAGCTTCTTGTATTGCACCACGAGTTAGCTTCCCATTTTCTAACTTTTGAAGCAAGAATATGGCAACTTCAGTTCGCACCTCTTCCGACATACACTTAAAACCCATGTTGGTTTATGTAATTTATTGTAGTTTATGGTCACTTTTTTGTAATTTATGGACAAGAACTGTAATTATTTCAGGACTTTTGTACTGTTTTTACTGGACAAAAACTGTTTTTTCTGGACAGATCAAATTCTGGAAAATTTGGAGTATTTCTTCATAGTATTGCTGTATTTTCTGGACAGATTGAGAAAGGAAGAAAAAATGTTGTTTTGTTTGTTTGTAAATGAATGAGGAGTACATTAGGTTTATATAGACAGAAAAGTGTAAATTTGGGGAGAAAATTAATCCACCTTTTGGTGGGATTTTTAAACAATTGAAAATTGAGGTGGGAAAAGTTAAGTTAATCAAGTTTGTTAATCTCCCTATTTTTCTTCCCTAATAAAGCTGTTTTGTTTCTTTCAATTGTCCTTTTATTGCTTTTTTATTTTTTTCTTAAGACTTGTGCCAAATAAATTTTGGTAGAGTGGAGTTGAAGGTAGGAAGTATATACCTCGTGATACGGTTATTAGGGGTGTTCATTCACGGTTCGGTGAACCGAACCGTGAAATAAACCGGTTAACCGGTCAACCGGTTAGTTAATTATGTGAACCGAAACCGAACCGTTTCAAATCGGTTACATACGGTTCGGTTCACCGGTTTAACCGGTTCGGTTCACGGGTTTAACCGAAACCGATTCATATTTATATTTATGTAAATTATTTTGAAAAAAGAACCTTTTATATTTAATTTGCCTCAACAATTTCACATAAAAATAAAACCAAAATCAAGGGAAAATCAAATAAAAATAAAATAGCAAAGGAATAAAAAAGAATTCCAAAACAAATCAAAGAACATTAAGAATCAAAATCATATTACAAACAAAAAAACCAAAATCAAATCATACAAACTAATACTAAAACAGTAGCACCACCAAAATCAATGAACAATACTTTATAAAGTGAACAACGACGACAACAGAAGGTGCGACGGCGACGGTAACATAAGAGCACGACGACGGCGACGGCAACAGAACGATGGCGATGGCGACAGCAACACGACGGCGATGAAAAAATGAATGGCGGCGGCGGCGGTGAAGAAATGAACGACGGCGACGGCAGTGAAGAAATGAATGGCAGTGATGGAGTAGCAAGGTGAAAGGATGCCATGAGATTATATTTTCATTGGGAGTTGATTAGATTAAGATGAGAAGATATTAAAGAATGAGGGAATGAGAATGAGAGTCTGTGAGTTTAGAGGATGAGGGATGAGAAATATGAATTAGGTTTTATGTCTTACTTTTGGGCCTAGCAAGCAATACAGTCCATCTTTCACCTTATATTAGTAATTCGGTTCGGTTCGGTTAACCGCGGTTACCAAAAGTCGAACCGAAACCGAACCGGTATTGGTGGGATTGAAGCGGTTCGGTTCACCGAACCGAATTCGTCTTTCGGTTCGGTGAACCGAACCTAAAAAAAGAGCGGTTTTCGGGTTTTTCGGTTCGGTTATTACGGTTCGGTTAATAATGAACACCCCTAACGGTTATGTCTGGTAAACGAATTATTATTCAATTTTGGAATGGAATCGGAATCATTTGGGTTACGAGTTCCGTTTAGTTGGGATTTATTTAAGTCAAACTCATTAACTAGTTTGTGTTAGGTTATATCGGGAATAATAAATTAAGTCAAGCGAATACTAGATCATGTGAGTTAGATCAAAATATTATCGAATTGGATGTCGATGAATTAGGTACTATTAGTTTCAATGTATTTTTGGTTAGATATCTTACGGGATGTGAACTTAGTTACTTTTAAATTAAATCAGGTTTTGGGTACTATTTAAGTTACTTGTATCTAGAGCGGGACAGTGGGCCGGGTTGAAAGCGGGTCGGGCTGTGGGAGAAGGAGCCCGAGCCCGCATTGTGGGCCAGAGGGGTGCGGGTTGGACCGGGCCGGGGATTTGGTGGCCCTGGACCGGCCCGCTTGGGAAAAAATGACTAAAAATGGGTGCGGGTCAGTGTGGGCTGGGCGGGCTGTGGGTGTGGGCCGGGGAGAATGGAGCCCGAGACCGGCCCGGTTTGGGGGAGCGGGTTGGGCGGGCCAGCATAGCGAGCCAACGGGCCAGAGAATATACAGCCCGGTGGGGCGGGGCGGGCCGGGCTAGTGTGGGCCGGGCTCACCCGCAATTTTGGCCAGCTCTACTTGTATCAGTTTACCTATCAGATATATTTGATCAGTTTTTCAGTCCATGCTTCGTTTACCATGTTTATTTAACCAAAAATTTAGGCATTTGTTTTCTTCTTAGTGTTCGCCCGTGAGCATTTCACATTTTCACCTAATTGAATTAAATTTTAGGTAGATGAAATAAAAGTTACTCCAAATTGTATTTTTTCTTTTTAAAACTTTGAATTTTTGTTCAATTAATTTTGTACCATTTTTAGTTTCCCGTTTGCAGTTTGTTGAGTTGCAGGCTAAGCTTCTTCGTCCTTCCAGTATCATTGTTATTGGCCCTACTTTTGATGATGTTATGCGTGTTTTCAATGAAATCACGGGTCCTGATCTTCTACGTGACCCTAGTGAAATCGATGCCCCTAAACTTATGAAGAAATTGGCAAATATATATTTCGCGAAGGTTGCCACTACATCAGACTCTATTTTCTCTTTGACTCCGCGACATGTGGCTTTATGGAATTCTCAGACTTTCACTAGGGTGCTAAGTCCTTTTATTAGTTGCGAGTAGAGATGATCGTTTGCGAGCTTAGACGGACATGGGCCGGACTTATCTTTGAAAAAATGTCCAGCGGGCCTAATATGTCTTGTCCAAGCCCGCTTAAGCGGGCTTACTAGGGTTGTCCATGTCCGTCTAGTTTAAGCTAGCGGGCTTGTCCGTGGGCTTGCGGGCTTGAATGTAAAATATATTAAACTAATTTATTTAATAAAATTAAGGCTAAAGTAGACTTAACATATATTCCGAATTAACTAAAACATCGCAAACTTAACTTACCATATACAAATTCTACAATTAAACATGATTATTTTGAAGTTACAAGTCTCCAAAAAAAGTAAAGATATAAAAAAAATTATAACTACTTACTTTATCACTAATACAAGTTTTATTTCATTTACTCTTGTTATATATTTTTACTTTATTAGCTTTTTGTTTATATGAAGCATAATTTTTTAATTTTATATATGTTTAGCGGGCTTGTCGGGCTTGTCCATGGGCTTCTTAATCATGTCCATATCTGCCCACGAAAAATAGCGGGCCGAGCTTGGCCCGTCCGTCAAATAATTTTTTTAATTTCTCCTTGTCCAAGCCCGCTTAAGTAGCGGGCCAAACGGGTAGGGCCAAACGGGCCAGCCCGAAGTTGATCAGCTCTAGTTGCGAGCAGTTCATAGTTTATCATTCTACTAAATATGAGTTACTTTTTCAACTACTTTACCAAACATCTTATCTTTAATAGTTAAGTTATCATCTATTAATTTTCAAAAACTTTTGAAGTTACTTTTCCAATTTTCATCTACTCGTTCACTTTTGTAAGTTTTAGACTTTCTTTTTTCAGCTAGTTTGACCAAACAGAATAATAGTTGCTCACATTTGTTCTAATAGCGCAAATGTATGGTCCTGATTTTCGCAGTACACATTTTACTCATTTTAGTACACTTTTGACCATTATACCCTTCTCATTTCACATTTCATTTTACTCTCATTTTCTCCCTCAACTTAATTCCTCTCTCCTCGCATTTTCTCTTCCACCTACTACCGCCATCAACCACCGCAACACGCTAATACCGGCAACCACTCCCCCTTGTCACTGCTATAAACAACCAGCCCATACCACAATCGTTAACCGTCATCGCCGTCCTACACCATCAACGTAAAAATTGATAAGTTTGTGCGAAGATATATGGAGGCGGATTAGGTGTGGTTTGCGGCGGAAGGAGTGGTAGTACGATGCATGGCCGACAGAGAGTGAGTAAGGCCGACTGTCGACAGAGGGTGGGCTAGTTGGCTGGATGACTGTTGTGCGCAATTGGGAAGGGGGAGTTGGTATGAAAAGGCGAGGGGTGATGGCGTGGTGGTCGGTCGATTGACAAGGTTCCGACGGTGGGGCCATAGGGGGGAGACAGTGGTGGTTAGTCTTGGTGGCGGGTATGGGTTAGGGTTTTCTTTCTTTTTCTTTTTCCCCCTTTTTTTGAATGTAGTACAATAAGGGTATTCAATGGAAATTAGTGAGCAAATACTACTGAAATGAGTAAAAAATGTACTGCGAAAATAAACTTCGTTATAATTTATGTATATACTCCGTAGAAAAATAAAACCAACTTATAGAGAAAGGAGACCGAAAGTCATACCGTCTCGAAACACGTATGAAATATTGTAACAATTTTGCCGGACACAAAGATAAATCAGATTTAGTATGAGTTATTTTATACCTAAAAAATTGAAGTTGAAATGAAGAAAGTATGAAATTTGTTGGTGCATAGAAACTATGAAAAGTTAAGGTGTGATTGGTCCAATTCTTGCAGACTCCTAACTTGTGGATCACTGGAAAAAGAACTTGGACATTTTATAGCCTTTTTCCCTCGTCTCATGGGCCTGTTGTTAAACCACAACGGCCTGCTCCTCACGAGCTTGCTTATCGTTAGTTCGTTAGTCGTTACCCTCTATGGTACAGTATATTAATATCCGTCTTAAATATTATTACATGTGGCTAATTAGGATACAAATATTTCTATTTTTTAGGTAATTTTGTTTGTAATTTGATAAGTATTTGAATCGTTTTCAACTTAAGTCGAATATTACCCCTTTTAAATGAGAGTTTGTGATATTTGTATACCCAATATACCTCAAAATGAGGACATAATGAATAATGAGTATTGACTAGGGCATAATAGTTATGGAAGTGTGGAACCACGTTGATGTTAAGGGGACGAAAATATATTATTAGGATTATGCTTTTTTATGGACATGATTTACTCAATCATGAACATAAAAGACCATTATAACTTTGTCATTTTTACACCTCGTCTTTCATTTTGTTATTCTCTCAAATTAATCCATCTAACTTCTACCAATAAACCATCGACCGGTCTACACCCCCCTCACGGCCATCCCATCTGACCCCTCCCTCACATACTCAATGTCCGGACCACCGAACCTGCCGCACAACCCGAACACCGGACTGTTGGACTACTTGCACAACAGACGACCAGGCTACCCCTCACCAGCCGAACCATGCCAACCATCCACCACGACAATCCCATACCACCTCGTGCACCGAACCACCACTCAACAGCCGCACCATCCAGTCGATCGGACCACCACATCTTATATCAAATTTCCATGGTTATTGTGGGGACTAAAATCAAATACGTTGCATACCAGAGATGCAGAGTCCGTGTATAGTAGCTTTGAGCAATGCTTGAGGTTTGTTAATGGTGAAATTATTTCACATAAATTTGCATATACCATAGTAGCAAGTTGCATACTCAAACTCACCACATATACTTACAAAAAGTCAATCTAGCCACAGATGAATAGTAATTAAATTTCATGCTCTTTTGACATACCAAACGTAGACCCCCCACCGTCTCTACCGCCACATACTTTTCATATCTTTTATTCAATAATTTCTTCAAACCCTAATTTCTAGTCTAAATTAATTTAATCTTGACACAACATATTTAATAAATTAGAATTATTACTTGATCGACATGATGACTAGCGTTTATAATTGAGTAATTTAACGGATTTGATTAATTTTGTGAGGAAGAGAAAGAGAGAGTGTGTTTATTTTGTTTTTTTGGGGAAAAGAGCAAGGAGTGGAAAATTAATCGCAAAATGTCCATGAAAGAGTAATGTTTGCCCATGAATGAACAATTACGTATTATTAATGTGATAAAACTAGCTACAATATATAAGTAAGTTTGCTTTAAAATTAGCTAAATTCAAATTTTTTAGTTGTTCACGAGCACGATTGGTAGACTGTCCCGCTTGATTCCGCCATTAGTATTTCTAAGGGCAATAACAACGGGGCATAAATGAGAAGTTTCATCCATATAAGAAACTCCTTAGTCCTTACCCATTGATTTGGAAAAGGAGAAGTTTCTTATATGAAACCAATTTCTTGTTTAAGAAACTAGTTTCATGTAAGAAATAGAGAGCAAAAGGAGCCCATAATAAAAATATAGAATTTTTTTCATTGACAAGAAATAAGAAGTTCCTTACATAGTTAAGTTTGTTGATGTGTCACTTAAAAGTTGTGGTATGAAACTTCAACCATTGCTAATGCCCTAAGACACTAAAATTAAAAAATTGTTATAATGCTATAAGAAAATAAATATTTTTATTGGGGATGTGTAGGTAAATTAACCTTGGTTTTACACTTTTACCAAAATCTATACAATACTATAAAAAGGTTAACATTGAGTGCCAAATGTAACTCTCTCATCCTTTCATTGTATAGCTTTACAAACATCTAAAACACAAATCTCTACTACTTTAATGAATTAGCCCCATTAATTAATGGGATAAATAATGAAAAAATTACAATTAAAATAAAATGTGTATATAAACAAAAAATAATGCTATACTATAACACCAAAATAAATGAGTTTTCTCTTCTTAATCCCCCACCCCTTCAGCTCCCACTAAGCCCTTATTTCTTAATAAATTCCAATAACTATCCATTGAATGTCATGTAATAGTTTCTTTAATTAATTCGTAGGAATTAAACAAAGGAGTTGAAGAGGTCCTTTTGTCCTACTATGATTTTGGCTCACTCGATTCTCTTCCTTTTCTCTTATAAATATAGATTAAACACCCTTATTTCGATTACCAATGTTTCAACTTTTGATCTCCAATGTAAATGGTGCGTTTATTTTCCACTAATCCTTTTTATTATTATTTTTTTTATTTTTAGTTTGTCTATCTTCCATTACTAAATGGTTTCTAAATTATAATTATTTGACTTCGTGATTTGAGATAGAATACGACATTGATGTTTTTCTATTGATTGAACCAATTGTTTCAGACAAGATTATGTGAAAAATAAGCGGAGTACTGTCAAGAAAATTGTGAATTCACTTGGTAATAAGGTGGCTCTAGAGAGGACTTTGTCTCATTGCATTACGTTTCTCACTATTTGTCGTATAAATTTGTTGCACATGAGGTGTTTGATCAAGGGTATGATAATATATAATCACATCACAAATTCTCATTTGTGACGGGCACTTTTCGTCACAAGCTTGTACCGGCTGATACATAATATTGTGAAAGGACATTGTTACTCCTCCTTCAATAGATTTTAAGTATTATATTTTGGGAGCATTACTTTCGCATTACACGGTTTCCCTTCTTATGATGAATTACGGAGTAATTGTTTTTGGGATTCGCTTTGCTTTCGTAGAGTTTACAAGCTTTGGGGCCTTCTTTCATTATTTGTCGCCTAAATTTGTTGTACATAAGAGTATAATGATGATTAAGTTAAGGATGGTGATTAAGTTAAGGATTTAATATATTTTGATTTTATCAAATTTATTATGATACTCTGTACTATTTCTCGATGGGACAATAAAATTGTAGTGAACCAGTTAACTCTACCACAAAAGAAGTATAATGAACTAGATTTTGGCAGTTGCCCTTACTTTATACACTAGATTTTTTTATGTTCGTGCCTAAATACTTCATCCGCTAATTATCTATTTACCTATCATTAAAAGGGATCTTATCAAGAATAAAATAAAAGTAGAGCAAATGATTTTGACAGGAATTCCAGGCTAAGAATTTATGATATGAACGAGAAAAATACTTATTGCTTATTCGCACAAGTCAGACTCAAATACTCAATCACTCGATTAGAAGATCACTGTTAATTTCATTTCTCCTATGCGTTGTCCTACGTGCGAAGGAGTAGACTAATTTAAAACAATTAAGGTTACAATCTTAATATTATGCGTATATACTAAAACTTTCTTACCTATTTTGCATATACTTAGTACTGTTTTCTGACAGTGAATAGTTAATTAAATCATACCTACAATGATCATACTTTGCTTGCAATATTATTCGCAATAAGTAAAGTTCTAGAAATATATAAATCTAAAACTTATACAATGAAATGATTTACTCAAATTTATTTCTTGAGTATTATTAATAACTTTATTGAAGCAGTGAGTGACTTCTTGAAACGATCCTATAGATCATAATGTATGACTTTTCATACGTATATCTTATATTGCTCTTTTGCCATATGTACATGTAATAAGTCTAAACAACCATTCATGATAATGACAATTGTTTTTTGCCATTATATCTCATCTCATCTAATTATCCATACATGACTATCATTCTTCCAAATAAGTTTTGTGTTAGCAATCTCATTATCAAACAAAAGAAAAACTAAAAAGGGACCCGTGAACTTTCACGGGGTTTAAAACTAGTTCTTATTTAAAAAGTATCCATGTCAATATAAGGGTCGTTTGGTTCAATAGAGAAACTCTAATTCCAATGAAGTAGTAATTCACGTGATTATTCATTTCACATGAATTGCAAAAATGTCGTTCGGTTAGAATGCGGGAAGTGAGTTCCATAGGAATTCCCACGGACCTAGGTAATCAACTTCCCCCATGATGGAGGAATTAAAGTTCCTATGAAACTCTAATTCATGAGATTTGGAGCAAACAAACAACATAACAATTTTACAAATCCCTTGAATTACAATTCATGTGTTTTAGAATGGGTAACCAAACAACCCCTAAATAGACTTATATCACTTTTCAACGATGGGCTTCGGTTTCATTTTGACAATTATAGTTTGATTCGAATTTTACAAAAAATAAATAAAACTGTGCATTTTATTATATTTCTTTGAAATTAGTTTTAGGTTTATATTTATGTTTTAGTTCACGGTATTGTTAGGAGTGATTCAATTTTTTCAACCATGTATGGAGAGACTCAGAGAGTGGTGCACCGTATGAAAGAGCGGAATTTGGTATAACAAAATGCAATGGCAATGTAGAGAATTTTGGCCTACTTGAAAAATGGTGGTAATATGTTAAGGATAAGAAAAATCAATATGTTTTGCTTGTAACGGGTTGACTGTCGTAAGCTTGTGACGGGTCAAATCTCTCTCATAAAGAGCAAGTGAGGGGATTCATTTGCACCCTTGCTTCTTGTGGGGGGTTTTGACCCGTCTCAAGCTTGCGACGGGTCGGTCCGTCACAAATGAGTATTTGTGAAGAAAAATAGTTCAATCCATCTAAATATGATGGTGTACAAAAAACTGTAAGGAAACTCAATAGCCTCAGTTCGGCTAATGATGTATCCAGCAGTGGGGCATCGGCGACTTATGAATTTTTTTTTTGGATTACACCCGCGCCAGAAACTTCTAACAAATCCTTCTTAAAATAGGTATAAATGATGTGAATGTAATCCTACATTGATAAAAGAGGGGAGAGTTTAACACTTTATAAGGCAAGATGTCACTCCTGTAAAGTATATGTGAAATATTAATTTTATTTACTTGAAGAATACAATAACACAAGGATTGTTTATATACTAGTTACAAGGCTTAGGGAAGAGAAACCCTAATACAATATTTCCTAAATACAGAAGACGGAATATGGAAAACAGAATATTAACAAGTTACTTATTACATAATATTCCTAATACGGTCCCGCAAGATGGACGACCCAAAGGCGAGACCAATCTTGGAAACCAAAAATTTGAAACGAGGGGATGGAAGTGCTTTAGTGAGGAGGTCCGCGAGTTGATCATCACCATAAATATGAGTAACACGAAGAAGAACTTGTTGTACTTGTTCACGAACGAAATGAAAAGACATGGCAAGATGTTTCATACGAGAGTGAAACACATGATTTTGAGAGTAATGAGTGGCACTCAGGTTGTCACAGTAGATGACGGGAGGTGGAGAAGATGGAGCACGAAGCTTAGTGAGCAATGACTGAAGCCACATGAGCTCGGTAGTAGTTGCAGCAACGGCTCTGAATTCAGCCTCAGTGGACGAGCAAGCCACGACTCGCTGCTTTTTGGAGGACCAAGACAAAGCATTGCGACCAAAATAGGTAATATAACTGGTAGTAGAGTGTAACGCATCATGATCACCACCCCAATCTGCATCACTATAAGCATGAAGACAGGGGGGAGAGTTTCGATAAAGTTGGAGACCCACATGAGAGGTACTATTGAGGTAGCGTAGGAGACGCTTTAAGGCGGCCCAATGAAGTTCAGTTGGAGATTGCACAAATTGAGCCAATCTGTTACGGTGTAGGCAATGTCGGGGCGGGTGAACGACAGGTATTGGAGACTACCAAGCAAGGCACGATAGTCAGTGGTGTCGACGAGAGGAGAGCTCCCATTTTTGTGAAGGTGAGGGAGTACGGCCTGAGGAGTAATGGCCGGTTTGGACTCAAGAAAATTGTGTTTGCTTAGTAAATCATGAATGTATTTGGTTTGAGTGAGGACTAGGCCGGTTGTGTTTGGAGTGACTTCGACTCCTAAGAAGTAAGATATCAAGCCTAAGTCCTTTAGAGCAAAACGAGACGCTAGTGTAGTGATAAATGACGCAACATGACTTTTGTTGGGACCAGTGACAATGATATTGTCAACATAGACCAGTAGATAAATAGTGCAAGACGGTGTTGTGAGTAAAAATAGGGAGGGATCGGCTAGTGAGGCACGAAACCCCAGTGGAGAGCAGATATTGTTTCAGTGTCGTGTACCAAGCTTGTGGTGCTTGTTTTAGACCGTAAATGGCTTTGTCTTTTCCAAGTAAGATGAGACGGATTAGGTTTGGTTAGGTTTTTGTCATCATAGGTGGGGGCAGAAAGAGTTTCCGGTGGGCAAGGGTAAGAATCGTCTAAATATTTAAGAAGATCGTATCCAAAAAGAAACGAGGTGACCTGATCAGCCCATTGCATATAGGTGAGGGGCGTGAGTTTGTCTACCATCGAGAGATTGACGAGATACAAAGGAACGGTGGGCTCGTGAACGTTGACGATGGTGTTTGCGGAGCTCGACATGACGAAGGGAATTTCGACTTGGTCACGGGTTGAAGACGGTGGAGCACGAATAATCTTCGTGGTTGTGTTTTGTGCGTGAGGCCGTTGATATTAGGATCGATGAGAACCTGATACCATGTAAAGTATATGTGAAATATTAATTTTATTTACTTGAAGAATACAATAACACAAGGATTGTTTATATACTAGTTACAAGGCTTAGGGAAGAGAAACCCTAATACAATATTTCCTAAATACAGAAGACGGAATATGGAAAACAAAATATTAACAAGTTACCTAATTACATAATATTCCTAATATCCCTCTATTGCCAATTGGTTTTAGAGTGGAATCTTCTCGACCTTATGAACCGGACTCTCTTTCCTCAGTATGAGTGCGGCCCATACCCGATAAAAAATTTAACAAAAAGAAAGAAAGATAAAGCGAGAAATAAAACTACTCCATATATTTTAACTTTTTATTTCTTTTGTCTAGAGGGAGTTATAAGGACGATTTTAGTTTTGACGAAATTTGAAATTAGATCATGAATTCATGAGCACCAATTCTTAAGACTTTAATACTTTATCAATTTGTTGGCAATGCAAATTACTCCGTATAGAGAGCCAATAAATTTTAACACAAATTCTTGTTTGTGACGGGCAGTATCCGTCACAAGCTTGCGACGGGTACCACTTCCCCTTACAAATGACCCATTTAAGGGAAAAGGGGAAGCACATGGGGGGTGCCCCACATGTTCCCTCTACCCATTTTGTTAGAGGAAAAACCCGTCGCAAGGTCCGACCCGTCACAAGGGAGACCTACTGAAATTTTAAAAAGGTAACGCATCTCCTTCGTCTTAATTTTATCACAAATTCTCATTTGTGACAGAGCGACCTGTTGCAACGAGTCAAGTCCCCCTCACAAAGAGCAAGTGGGGGAAAATGGAGCACCCCACTTGCCTTGCCACTTGGTATTCGTGAGATGACTTGACCCGTCAGAAGCTTGCGACGGGAAGACTTATTGTATATTCATTAAACTGTCCTGTTGTAGATGTGGTCATCTCCATACATCTATATAATAGACTCATAATTCTCATCGAAGATGGATATATATATTTTATCAATATTTTGCGTCACAAGCTGAAGACGGGTCAAATGTCGACATTTTAGAAAACTGTGATCATTTATCCTGACTAACTAGAAAATTGTTCTAGTTACATTTCGTCTCAAATAACACACATTTATCCCAGCTTACGTTTGTAACAAAATGTAAACCGTTCTCAAGAACACTTATTGATAACATAAACACAAATGCATAAGAATCAAGGACAGATAGCAGGTCAAATGGTCAACTTTGTAGTTAGTAAAGGGCTTGGGGAAATGGAGTAGGATAACCTTGAGAAATAATGTATAAAAGGCCTAGAGATTGAAATATGTAGCTAAGTATAGTACGCAGTAAACCAAGTCATTGGAATTAGTGACTTTAATTAAGCAAATAACTAGGGGTGGTTAGGACAAAAGGAGGACAAGGCATGGTTGGGCATCTCCTTGAACACATGAATTTACCTCTTGTTTACGTTCATCAAGATACAAAAGTTGATTATTACAACATTGCATTTGGGATATTGTACTTAACTTTCCGTATTGACTTGAGATGAGTGAACAAAGCTTGGTTTCTATAACCTCTATGCATCGAAGTTATGTCCTTTAGTTGTTTACTCATTTTGTGTAGTTGGTTGGCTCAATAACCTAACAGATGTGGTGAGACTTCTCTATGTTTGGCCTGGGATTAACTTTTTTCAATAAGTCTTCCTTATGAGCGATGGGTCGTCCCGTCATAAATAGGAATGTGTGAACTTTTGGAGCAATTATATTATAGGTCATACGTAAGGTTATCCTACATTGGAAAAATAGAAGAGAGTAAAATACTTAATAAACCAAGGATCTCATCTACTCCATTTATGATCAAGTGATTTTGGGATGAAACCTCCTTGGAGTTGTAAAGTCAACGTTCTCTCCTCCTTGTTGGGCTCCACCCGACCCATGTGCGAGTCTAACTTGGCCAACCCTCTTTTGAAGAGTTTCTCTCCAAGTTGGGCGTCTCGAACCTCCGCGCTCCAACCCGAGACTTGGGGGATATTAGACCGCCAATTCCCTCTCAATAGAGTTGTTGCAAATATTGTACAAATGATATGTTCATATTAGGATAATATTGTAATTGATTGTATTTAGGCATACTATCAATGGTTATATATATGCTTTATTTTATCAATGAATAAGACAAGCAATCATCCTCCATATATCCTCAATTCTAACATGGTATCAGAGCCCTAGTCTTGGGTTTCGACACAAAAACGGGTCCGAACAAACGACGACGTTCCTGTTCGACAAAAACGCAAAACTGGGCCACTATTAGGCGGGCCCAAAAGCGAAGATGTCCCCGCTCGACGAAATAGGTTAAAAAAGAATGGCGTTCGTGTTGATTGATCGAAAAAGACAGACCTTAAGTTTATCCCACATTAGAGAAATAGAAGAGAGTGAACTACTTTATAAACCAACGAGGTACTCTACCCATGACCAATTGGTTTTAAGATTAAGTCTCCTTAGACTTGTAAAGTGGACGCTCTCTCCTCCTCGATATTGTGTTGAGAGTTGATGCTTTACAATAGAAAGTGCAACCAATTTAGTGAGTCATTTTGCTTTATTCCATCATAATCCTTAACCAAAGAATAATGAGGATTTTGCTTGACAAAGTTATATATCTGATTTTTCCTTAATTAGAAATGTTTAAATATGACCATATCAAAGTGTATTGGTATATCATTCATGATCTAGTTTATGCTGTACACGTACGAAGTATTTAACAATAACAACTGTAACTATGTTATACGAGTGATCATACAAGTATACAATGAATGAGTTCACATAAAATCAAATTGCCATGAGCCCATGATATCTTATCCTCGTCAAATTGCATAAAGCATTATTGAGTCATGTTTATGCAAATTTAACACCTAATATTTCAATTCTGAAGGTTACAAACTTAGTGCTATAAAACATAAAGTAGCATAGCAGAGAGAGTCATTTAAAAGACAACGTATTACTGATTGTATTCGGTGATGAACACTGCCTGATAATCGTTTTTTTTTGTGTCCAATAAGCGAATATTGGAATCCCTCGACGTAGAAAAAATCACGTGGTTTTAGTACTTGTGAATGACTCCGTACCCTTTATATTAAATATATATAGACATCGATCCAAGAGGTAAAGAAGGCAACAAAGTGAAGGGGAGATGCACTAGTGAAATGAACAAGACATGATGTAAAAAACAAGAAATGAGAAATGGGTTTGTGGTGTTGTGGAAAAGGAAAGGTATATATGTAGGACCTAAAGATGAGTCTTTATGGTAAATGACAATCACATTTCAAACAAGAGAAGGGTGTGTGTTTGGTGTATTAGATGATGTAATAAGTTGGAAGATGTGGAGCTCGTTTCCTCTTTGCCGACACTCCTAGTCCTTACTACTCTCATACAATGTACTCCCAAGTAACTTGCATACATCAATTTATCGTTGTGTGTGGGTTGCCAACTTGCATACATCACTTTCACAAAATACCGATCAAGGGTAAGTGGAGAGCACATGGGGAGTGCTCACCTTGTCCCCTCTACCCATTTTCTCTCACAAAATACCCGTTGTAAGATCCGACCCGTCTTAAGCAAGACCTACTGTTATTTATTTACACAAATTCTCATTTCAAACGGGACGACCCGTCTAAAGCTTTATTTACACAAATTCTCATTTTAAACGGGACAACCCGTCTGAAAGTTTAGACAGGTTAATCCCCCTCACAAAAAAGCAAGTGGACCAAATGAGATCCCACTTGCCCCTTGCCCCACTTACTTTATTGTGAAGGAGCTTGGCCCATCTAATATATTTAGACGGGTCGCCCCGTCTAAAGTAAGACATGTTGATTTATTTATACCCTTCGATAAGCTTATAAGAAATTTTTGAAAAAGTTATGAGGGATAATGAATTAGAGGTACATATCAACTTATGTACTCGATTAAAATATGTGAATACTAATTTGTTGGTGTGTGTATTATTTTTGTAAAACTAGTTGGTTATACTAATGAAAAGACTAATTAGATACTAGTAATTTGCAGGTATGTTTACGCCATTTGAAACTAATTGGTTATACAGATAGATAGGATAAATTCAAAATTACAACTTTTTATGGATATTTATTTCACGCTTATTACCTTTTATAATTTCTTTTGAAACACTTCTCTTTTTAGTGACTTCTAATCAAAAGTTGCTACCAAATTCCATTTCTAACATTAAAATGACAAATATTTGATAGATATAACTTTTTTCTCTTCCGATTTAGCCTTCTATTTCTAATACTGACTCTTTTTTTAAATCTCTTATAATAATAGTTCATTCGGGCCACAAATACCAAAAATATGCCATCATTATTAGTCTGTGCTCTAGTTTATCCCTTGACAGACGATGCTTCAAGCTTTTTATGTTTCTCCTACGACGATCAAGGAAAATTATCTAGGAACCCTTACTAATTTCACAAATTCTTGTTTATGACGGGCAGTATCCGTCACAAGCTTGCGACGGGTACCACTTCCCTTCACAAATGACCCATTTAAGGGAAAAGGGGAAGCACATGGGGGGTGCCCCACATGTTCCCTCTACCCATTTTGTTAGAGGAAAAACCCGCCGCAAGGTCCGACCAGTCACAAGGGAGACCTACTGTACTAATTTAGGCTTATTGGATTGTGGTAAACCTAAAAAAGAATAGTAGGTCTTGCTTGCGACGGATCGGATCTTGCGACGGGTATTTTGTGAGAGGAAATGGGTAGAGGGGACAAGGTGGGCACCCCCCATGTGCTTCTCCACTCACCCTTAATGGGTATTTTGTGAGAGAATATGATATCCGTCTTAAGCTTGCGACGGATAGTGTCCGTCACAAATGAGAATTTGTGAAAAAAGAAAATTGTAGTGCTTAATTGACTGTACAATATACGGAAAAGGCTCTCATCTTAGACCATCCCAAGCAAGGTCATGAGGGAGGTCATGACCTTGTTGGGGCATGCTAATCATGGATTAAGAAGCAAATTAAGGTGACCTTGCTCTAGAAGAGGTCAATTGGTGACCTTCTGTTCACATTCTTGACCCATTTGGTGCCCTAGTAGGTGTCACTCATGGGTTGGTTGAACATAATTAACAAGGAAAAAAAGGACAGAAATCAAATGCTCTACTGCCTTTCATTTCCAAAGTTGCAGACCTTGCCTCTTTTCTGCCAAAAGAGAAGAAGAAGATAACCAGAACTAAAATAAGAATTATATACCAAAGTAAAAAACGGAAAAAATATAAGCATAAAAAAAAAAGATTATATTTTTTAATTATCTATAGAATGAACTCAATTTTGGAATATTTTTAACCAATTATATATATATATATATATATATATATATATATATATATATATTATATAATATATATATATATGAATATATAATATTAATATATAATATATATATCTATATATATATATATAATCGATCTATATATATATATATAGAGCTTAGTTCTTTTGAGTCCTTCATATCCTTAGAGTCCTTAAGTCCTAATAAGGGCCTTTGGATGCATGAGATCAATGACATACATTCTGCCAAGTGGTACACTTGTGGGGGGTATTATTAGGCTTGAAAAAAAAAGGAAAATGTTAGTGGGAGGAGAGAGAGTACACACAGTGTACTTTTACTGTGTCCCAAACATGCAATAGGTAGGATCCTCCTATTATCTTCCGGTCCAAAGAAGTAACTCTATAATCTTTTCTATTACTTTCATATTCAGCCATTGTTTTTGTTATTCAAACTTTTCTCTCTCTACAAACCATTATTTCTAGACAGAAAAAGCCAGAAAACCTAAAAAAAAACCTTAAACCATTATTCAACAGGTTTAAGCTACCTCATTTTGTTATTCAACAACATCAATCTCTCTACAAATCATGGCGAATATGGAGGTGGTCGAAGTCATCAATGGTTAATTCTTTGGTTATTCTATGCTTATGTATTTTCCTTCTTTTGTTGTTTCAGTCATGTTGGTATTTGTGTTCCCAGTTGTATGTCCCTATTTGCTATGCTGTTCCTATTTGTGTGGTTTTTTTATTACGTTTGTTGATATTTCATTATCTTGGTTGATTGTTTGATACATTGATGTCTGTGTATGTGAAAATAAAACACTATTTAAGTTAGGGTAACACTCAATGTGAGTTAGAGTAACACTGGTTATATGTGTTAGAGTGACACTCTGTTCTTATTTCTTTTCCTTGTTTTTGGTGTTTTAGTCAATGATATTTGGTTGATTGTTGATATTTCATTATCTTGGTTGATTGTTTGATACAATGATGTCAGTGTATGTGAAAATAAAACACTATCTAAGATAGGGTAACACTCAATGTGTGTTAGAGTAACACTGGTTATTTGTGTTAGAGTGACACTCTGTTCTTATTTCTTTTCCTTGCTTTTGGTTAATTCGTTGGTTATTCTATGCTTATGTCTTTTCCTTCTTTTGTTGTTTCAGTCATGTTGGTATTTGTGTTCCCAGTAGTATGTCCCTATTTGCTATGATGTTCCTATTTGTGTGTTTTTTTTATTACGTTTGTTGATATTTCATTATCTTGGTTGATTGTTTGATACATTGATGTCAGGGTATGTGAAAATAAAACACTATCTAAGATAGGGTAACACTTAATGTGTGTTAGAGTAACACTGGTTATTTGTGTTAGAGTGACACTCTGTTCTTATTTTTTTTCCTTTCTTTTGGTGTTAGAGTGACACTATTTAAGTTAGGGTAACACTCAATGATATTTGGTCGAAGTCATGTAAAATGTTACAATTAGGAACAGTCACAATATTTAGATTATCACATGTTACAATAACATTTAATTTAAATTGCGTTGGAGTAACATATACTGAGTATTACAATAACATCTATCTTAGAGTAACACCTAATGTGTATTACAGTATCATCTTTCTCGCTTTAGAGTAACACATATTATATATTAAAATCATAATATTCTATTTTATCACAGTAACACTCTATGGCAATTAAAGTAACACTCTATGGCATTTAAAAACATTGTAGGAATGTGGATAATATCATATTGTAGTAACACTCTATGGCATTTAAAGTAACACTCTATGGCATTTAAAGTAACACTGAATTAGAGATAATATCATATCAACTAAATTCAGCAGGTTCGTACGATAATCCAAGAACGCAACATGACGTCGAGGAGGATTTCTGTAGGAATGTGGAAAGTGGGTTTACGCCATACGTGGAGCAGGAATTTTCTGACGTTGAAGAAGCTGTAACTTTTTATAAGATATACGCACTTGCATGTGGCTTTGATGTGCGCAGGTACACAACTAAGAAATGGCGTGATGGGACAATGAAGTCAAAGTTATTAGTTTGCAACAGAGAGGGGCACTACAAATCATATCAAGGAAAGAAACCCAAATTGGATGTCCCGGAAACAAGCGAAAGTGTCGTTGCGGAAATGCTGCTGAGGAAAACTAAGGTGAGAAGGGTCGGGTGCAGAGCGAGGATTAGGTTATTCATGAACAATGGAGTGTTACATATTGACAGATTCATCTCGGGGCACAATCACGAGCTAATATCAGTGAATGATAGGGAATTTCAAAAGTTGTCGAGGAAGATTACAAAGTTCCACAAGCAAATGATAATCTCCAATTCAAGGGTTTGTTTTCGTTATCTCTTTTACATCCCTATTATATTTTTTTATGGTATGTAGACTTATTGTTACCCGGAGTATCACAATCAAACTTAAAAATGATTCACAATCACCTTATTTTGGTTGCGTAGTTACACTACATCTCAGCTAGAGAATCACATACTGCAGTAACATTCGTCTTTGCTTAGGGTAACACTTAGTGTGTATTACAATAACATTTTGGCAGTCGTTGTAGTTACACATATTAGAGTACCATACATCATGCGTTGGTGTAACATTCCTTAAAGTATGGATTGTAGGTACAGTAACTATTTTTTATTCTGTGTTGCAGTAATACTTGATATGAGGCACACGTAAAATGAGCCACAATCACAATCACACTATTTGGTTTCTATAGATACACTATATCTGATTTAAAGTATCACATGTTACAATAACGTTTAAATTGCGTTAGAGTAACATATAATGAGTATTACAGTAACATCTAGCTTAGAGTAACACGTAATGTGTATTACAGTATCATATATTTTGCTTTAGAGTAACACATATTATGTATTAAAATCGTAATAGTCTATTATTCTATTAAAATCATAATATCCTATTTTATCACAGTTACACAATTTTCCTATCATAGATTCACAGTAGCTCAGCTACAGAACCACACTAAGTAACACATACTATGTATTAAAGTACCAGTCATCTTATGTTAGTGTTACACTGTTTACGTATTACAGTAACAATCATGCTGTATTAGAGTAACACATGTTACAGTATCATTTATCTAGCGTTAGAGTAACATATATTACGTATTACAGTAACACATTAAGTAACACTTAATGTGTTACTGTATATTAAAGTACCATTCATCTAATGTTAGTGTAACACATGTTATGTATTACAGTAACATTTGTTTTGTATTAGAGTAACACATATTACAGTACCATTCATCGTGTGTTAGAGTCACAGTTAATATGAATGACAATCACTATATTTTAATTTGAGTTGCAGTAACAGTTATTATGAATCATAGTCACAGTGTAACAATCTTATGTTAGTGTAACAATCTTATGTTAGTTGCAGTAACAATAACAATCTTATGTTAGTGTAACACACTATGTATTAGAGTAACACAATTTTCCTATCATAGTTTCACAGTAGCTCAGCTACAGAACCACACTAAGTAACAAATACTATGTATTAAAGTAACAGTCATCTTATGTTAGTGTAACACATGTTATGTATTACAGTAACAGTCATGTTGTGTTAGAGTAACACATATTACAGTGTCATTTATCTAGCGTTAGAGTAACACATATTACGTATTACAGTAACACATTAAGTAACACTTGCTGTATATTAAAGTAACATTCATCTAATGTTAGTGTAACACATGTTATGTATTACAGTAACATTTGTTTTGAATTAGAGTAACACATATTACAGTACCATTCATCGTGTGTTAGAGTCACAGTTAATATGAATGACAATCACTATATTTTAATTTGGGTTGCAGTAACAATTATTATGAATCAGAGTCACAGTGTAAGAAGAGCTGTTGTTGAAAGTGATTTATTAATTATTAATACCAAATTTATTGTTCCAGCTAAAAATTGGTGCAACGAGGACGTACAATATGTGTAAGGAGCTCGTAAATCCCACATAATATGTTGTACAAATCCCACATCTCGTAAAGGTTGTCGAGGATAGTATCATCTTGTGTGGTCTGATCTGCTGATTGAAGAAGTTGATTCAAATACTCCTGTCAAAATAAGGAATTGCAATTACAGTAACTGTTAAAAAGTATTGAAGTAACATACTGACAGCCTTGAAGTAACACACTGACAGCCTTGAAGTAACATATGATAAGGATTACAGTTACAATCGCAATGACATAATATAGTAACACACTGACTACGTAGAAGTAACACACAATATGCATTACAGTTACAATCACAATGAACGTATAACAGTGACATAAATACTTAGTAGCAGTCACACATAGTGCACTACAAAGAAAACCGAAATTAAATGAACGTACTACAGTAAATGAAATGATAATTTGTGTCCCAAGAGTTGTAGGTTAAAAAGCGTACCATGTGGCCGATACCGAAGAATGACATTCTTTGAAAGTCATACTCATCTGTTTCAAGACGGTTCATTAGCATCGACCAACACTCGATCACCGCATCGCACAAACTCACGTCAGGTAGCATTGTAAGCATATTGGCCCTGGTAAGGGCAGCATGTCGATTGTAGTACACTAATTGCTCACTGTGGTTAAAAAGACAATCACGCAATTAAATAAAGCTTGCAATTGGGTATAAAACGTAAATAAAAAACAAATTTCATCCACCTACTTGTGTGCGTAATTCCAGTCATCGAGGAAACAATAGTCGACAACATGTTTCCGTAGCGTTTGAACATTCTTTAGCAAGGTCAGGTTTAATCTAAGGGACCTCGCGACAAGAAGCACATTTTCCTCAACATCCCCGCACTGAAGTGTGCACCCCAGACCATCTCCCCGGCCACGCCGCCGACTACGAACACATGTGTCGTTCAGACTACCCGCTGACCGGATGGGAACTGCCGTAACCTCAGCTTCCTCCATGGAATCGGTGGACCGCATGCGCTTATCAGGTGTACGAGCTAATTCTGTTCCAGCACTTCTCTTGAGGGAGATCGTTATGCCTGATTTCCCGGCCCCAGACATCTGGGATGCCAGCACTGCTTTCGCCGCGGTGAAGTCAGAAACCCTAGACATCACCTCCTCTCTGACATTGTTAATATCACTGAGAATAAGGGTCGCCGCTATCTCTGCCCGGTACAACCCAGTATGCATCATTGTGCCTAGGTCACAATCAAACGGCTCCCCGCAAAAGAGCAGCAAGTGAATCATAAGGTAAACACCGCAATCATTAGCAGAATGCCCGGTTCTTTGCCATTTGAACTTAATGTTGTGGATCTGAAACCCGCTCACCTTGGAACCCTTAGCGATACCTTTTTTTACCATGTATTTTGCCACCTCATCACACTGCATAAATGAACAAACGCTAATAAAAGAAACCTTATAGAGTAACAGAACTTAGTCATTATAATTACATAATCTACTAATAATGGTAACGATAACAAACTTTGAACATTAAAGTTACATTTCTACTGCATTACAGTAACACATCTTGAGTAAAAGAGTCACAAACTAATAAATAGTTAAATAAAACAGTTACAGTTACACAACATGTCAATAACAGTTATATACTGTATTAATCAGAGTTACAGTTACACAACTAAAGTTACACATTAGACAGATTACAGTTACAGTTACACAAAGGTACGATAACAAACTAGACAGCTTACATAATGAATTAATCACAGTTACAAACTGAAATAGTTAAATAAAACAGTTACAGTTACACAACATGTTAATAACAGTTACATAATGAATTAATCACAGTTACAGGTACACAAATTAAGTTTTTAAGTTACACATTAGACAGCTAACAGTTACAGTTACACAACATGTAAACAACAGTTACATTACTTCCATATTACAGTAACACATATTGAGCACATCAATTTTTGTGAAAAATAAGATAAATAGCATAGAGACTAGCTATAAAGTTTGCTTTTACCACAAGCCGAGAAATGCCACCGTACGGCAACTTCAGAAGATCATCTTGGTAGTACCTATTGTCAAGGTACTGAATCTGTTCGGACCTGAAGTTAATGCATGCACAACTGTAGTGGTCATTATTGCCAGATAACACTGGGACGAATACCTGTCATTTTAAGGGAAGTAAGTTATTATCAACCAATGCTAGACTTATTGCCCATATTCTGTGATAGATGTACGTACCAAATCAGAGTCAAGATCAAAAGCAGCACAATTCGACTGCATCCATGTATCCCACGAAGAATGTAATTCTGTTCCACGGTCAACAACTTTCCCATGTTTCATCGCCGTCCAAATTTCAACAGCAATATCCTGTTGGTTCGACGGTGGTGAGAACATATTCGGGCTGCATTGTTAATACACACTGAAACCAAAAGGTCAAATAAAACATACAGCGTGAGTAAGGCCAAGGAAACATCGGGATATCCTGGACCGTTCCCCGTTCTCCTGCATAATCTGATTCAAGAGTATACACCAGCAGTCGATAACAGAATTCGTTACTTGCATACCGGGTTTCAAGCTTTCCATTTCCACTGTGCGAGGGATGCAGAAGAAATCAGAATACGCCACCAATTGTTCCCTAAATATTACAAAAACACCTCAATTGTATCAACCACATCAAGACTCACTTTAAAGTATAAAAAAAGTCACAGAATTGAGATATTACTGAGTGTAATTGTAAAGAAGAAATAGTGTAACTTTAAAGACCACTGAGTGTTACTTTATATGCCATTGTGTGACAAACAAGCACAATAAGTTTAAATTTGATTTTATAAAAGATCAGATAGGTCTAAAGGTCATCATACCCTTTCGGATGAGTATCAGATTCAGCAAATACGTAGTCCATGACTTCTTTGCGCACGGAGAAAACTGTGGAAAAAGCTTTCTTGTCGCGGCGCATGAATTCTGTGCAGACAAACTGTTCTGGATCAGGAGCCCCACAATCGAGTGAACACCCAAGGTTCTCTGGTACATTCTCCATGCACGGTAGAGGCACCATGGAGTGTAGTAAATTTGGATGGTGGATCATATTTGTCTGCGGGATATAAATGGTCCGCTTAGCTACAGGATCAGCCCCTTCCGTGGTTTGATTGATAACATCCACTGCAACAACGGCCAAAACGCTAGTATTGCTCCCCGCTTCCAGATCTACCCCTCCAGTGGGGGCGCCGCCAACAACTTCATCGATTTCTGTTGTGGAGTAGAGTGTGAAGGGGATTCCACTTGCCCCTAATCCTAAATCGCCGGCAACTTCCCCATGTGATACCGCAGGCCCCCCGACTCTCTTATCCTCAACTGATACTCCGCCCTCCTCGACCCCTTGAACTTCGGTATTAGTCGGTGCTGGCTCCTCCGCCCCCGCAGCTACACTCGTAACGTGTTCAACCTCCTCCGTTGTTATTCCAGCCTCATGACCATCCATGTTGACCAAAACTACTTCGCCACTAGCAGGCTCGGTTGCTACTTTGAATGCCTCGTGTATGTCTGCGGAAGAGTTAAATGAGCTCTGAATCATGTGGGATGATGGGACTTCAGGCTCACCTACGACAAGCTCCTCCTCCACCACAGCTTTAGATTCCTTTACCCCTACAACACGATCAGAATCCTCAACTTCTAGACTTACATCAGCCGAAACATAAGGAGCCCCCAACCCTACAATCATACCCCTGGCGACTTCATCTGATAGACGAAATGCTTCGTCAACGTCTGCCTCACTGTACAGTCTCTCCAAGAGTATTCTTGTCTCTTGTCGTTCTGCACTTCCATCATTCTCTACCCCTCCCGCTCTGAAAGTGACCTCATTTACTTCTACTGTATTATAAAACTCAATATCAAAATCTTCAAATAATTCAGGACCTTTATCCTTTGCTTCATCCAATTCATCAACATTACCGCCCTTTTCGCCTACTACACCAATTTCAGTGCCCACACCCATTGTCTCGAGACCTACATCATCAGTTGCATCTTTAGATAAATCATGCAGCACTCCAGCCACTTGTAATTCAGCGGCGCGCTCAGGCTCGTCTTCTGTTTTTGATTCACCAACAAAGTCTTTAAATTCAGGTGCATTAACAGCGGATTGCTTTAGCTGTAAAGCAATCTGCTCAACATCATTCACGTATCGATTTGTATCCTCATTATGGAAGAATTGTTGAGTAGTTTGTGACAAGACATGACCTACATGGTCCTTTGATCCAGAAGACAAACGTTTAATAGTGGCTGTTGCATCTGCATACCAAGAGTGGAAGGCAATTGCGTTCCTCTGAATTTGCAAATAAAGCTCATGAAGACCCTGCATTTTTTTTACAGTAACACACCTTTTAAATCAAAGTAACACACCATTGGCATTAAAGTTACACCACTTAGTAGAATCAGAATTACACATTTTACCTTCTAAGAGTAACACAACTTAGTCATTATGATTACATAATCTACCAATAAAGGTAACAATAACAAACTTTGACCGTTAAAGTTACATCTCTTCTATATTACAGTAACACATATTGAGTATATGAGTCACAAACTAACAAACAGTTAAATATAACTGTTACAGTTACAGTTACACAACATGTTGATACACAGTTACATAATGTATTAATCAGAGTTACAGTTACACAACTTATGTTTTAAAGTTACACATTAGATTGATAACAGTTCCAGTTACCCTCTGAATTTGCAAATAAAGCTCATGAAGACCCTGCATTTTTTTACAGTAACACAACTTTTAAATCAAAGTAACACACAATTGGCATTAAAATTACACCACTTGGTCAGTAAAATCAGATTTACACATTTTACCTTCTAGAGTAACACAACTTAGTCATTATGATTACATAATCTACCAATAAAGGTAACAATAACAAACTTTGACCGTTAAAGTTACATTTCTTCTATATTACAGTAACACATATTGAGTATATGAGTCACAAACTTATAAACAGTTAAATAAAACTGTTACAGTTACAGTTACACAACATGTTAATAACAGTTACATAACGTACTTATCACAGTTACAGTTACACAACTTATGTTTTAAAGTTACACATTAAATTGATCACAGTTACAGTTACACATCATGTAAATAACAGTTACATTTCTTCTATATTACAATAACATGTATTGAGCACATCAATATTTATAAACAAACTTACATCTACAGCTGCAGCTTTCAACTCCTCATCATCTTTGACACCAGCAGGGAGTTCAATTTGAATAAATTTTTTGGGTCCCGCTGTGATTGAAAGTGGATGTTCTCCCCCACTAGTAATCGGAATAATTGGATGACTGACCGGCGCTGAACTAGCAATCAGAGTACAACGCGGATACTTTACCATAGACCACGATAACCGTCCCAAACCCTTGTTCTTGTCAATTTCAAATGCACACCGATCCTTCAGTCTGGCCTCGTCCCAATGCTTAATCAATGGCAAATCATGTTCACATGCCTTGCCTTTGTAATCAAACCTTTGGAAATAGGTGATCATTAGAAAGGGAATACACCCAAGCAAATTTGTAGGCGACCTAAGAGAACTTTCCGCTGCGCTGACCATCCCCTCAAGCACATACGTACACCAATCGTAATTCTTAATGGCGCTAACATCTTCAACAGCCTTCAGGATCTTCAAATCGATCGAGTTATTGGACGTAGGACACAAGAACGAGGACATGCAAAATAGCACAAACAACCGGCAGAAATCATCGCCGCCTTCTGCGTCCGCTTCCAGCTCATCTAACAATTTCTGAATGGGAATAGGCGCACCAGGTTTGCGTATGTTGTACCTTTCCCGCCACTTTTTTTTTAAAGTCGTTGCTTCTATTGTAGATGCATTATTCCCCCGTCCAGTTTGAACAATT
This sequence comes from Heliosperma pusillum, assembly GCA_022085475.1. NCBI lineage: Eukaryota > Viridiplantae > Streptophyta > Magnoliopsida > Caryophyllales > Caryophyllaceae > Heliosperma > Heliosperma pusillum. The sequence goes on along the minus strand of JAIUZE010000974.1, from coordinate 162,400 downwards.
TCAAGCTGGTTCGGCCCATAGGATAACAAAAAGCAATCATGTACGTCATGTTTGGAAACCGTAAACTCTTTTAGTCTACTGGTCCGGAACACATACGACCCATCACTGAACGCATCGAGGAATGGCTCCACGTATGCAAGCGGGAAACTGGAGAACTTCAGCTCGAGCAGTCCCCCAAACCCAATTCTAGAAAGCGCGCTCCGCTTGGCGTCATTAAGCTTTGGGATCAGTTTAAATAGCCTCTTAGCTCTGCACTTAACATACATCGAACCTCCAGTGGGATGTTCCGCTTCAGCTTCAGTGGGCTGTTCCGCTCCAGTAGGCTGTTCCGCTTCATCGGGTGCCATCTGCATTATATAACTAGTTATTACAAGATAAGGCAACCACCAAAACCAAACAAATGACTCAATATGTGAAATAAAGTTCGACCAAATATGAAATTGCTGTTGTGGATTAAAGGTTGTTGGATTAAAGAAGTGACACTGAGGGTTTACACTAAGATCAATTATACTGTAACAATAAATATAGATTACAGATACACGGATTATAGGGGGAAATACATTGGGACAAAATTTAATTTCTCAATTGATAGGTATTACAGTTACAGCACTTATTAATAGCAGTTACATTACCAATGCATCACAGTTACACTTCCAAGAAACACAAATTTAATGGGTGGTTTTACTGATTTGAACCATTAAACCTTGATGTTCCTTAAAGTTACATAAGATATTCATAAGAGTTACACTACCAACGCATCAGAGTTACACTTCACAAAAAAATTGGACTTCAATGGGTGGTTTTCTCAATTGATTCAAGTTTGAAGATGAATACAACAAATCAAACATAGAACTTGGCAATAAATATGAATTACATATACACAGATTATAGGGGGGAATTACATTGGGAAAATATTTAATTTCTCAATTGATAGGTATTACAGTTACATCACTTATTCATTGAAGTTACATTACCAATGCATCACAGTTACACTTCCAAGAAACACAAATTTAATGGCTGGTTTTACTGATTTGAACCATTAAACCTTGATGTTCCTTAAAGTTACATAAGATATTAATAAGAGTTACACTACCATCGCATCAGAGTTACACTTCACACAAAAATTGGACTTCAATGGGTGGTTTTCTCAATTGATTCATGTTAGATAAATTGGACTTCGAGTGAAACCATTTTGTTTAATTACATGATCGAAACGATGATTCCAACTCCTGGATGCTTGCTTAAGACCATAGATGGATCTCTTAAGTTTGCATACTTTCTTAGGGATTGACGGATCCATAAAACCTTCAGGTTGTGTCATGTACACTTCCTCTTCTAGAATCCCATTCAAGAAGGCGGTTTTGACATTCATTTGCCAAATCTCATAATTATGAAATGCGGCAACCGCTAAGATAATCCTTATGGATCGAAGCATGGCGACTGGGGCGAAGGTTTCGTCATAGTGAAGACCATGAACTTGGGTGAAACCTTTTGCCACCAATCTAGCTTTGTAAACATCATTATGTTTATCTATGCCACTTTTGATCTTATAGATCCACTTACACTGAAGAGGTCGTACCTCCTTAGGTAAATCAACCAAGTCCCATACTTGATTGTCGTACATAGAATCCATTTCGGATTGCATGGCTCCTAGCCATAGCTTTGAGTCGGGACTATAGAAATGGCTGCTTTGTAGGTAGTAGGTTCGTTACTTTCAAAAAGTAGCAACATTATAGTCATCACCTTCCTCTATAATACCAAGGTATCTATCAGGTGGATGACTAATTCTGCTTGACCTCCTAGGTTCCGAAGGAATAATGACCGTACCAGACGAAGAGGGAACGTTTTCCTCGTCGTCCTTTTCGGTTTGTGGCTCTTGGACTTCATCAAGTTCAAATTTTCTCCCACTCTGTCTTTTAGAAATAAAATCATTTTCTAAAAAGACTGCATCACGAGACACAAACACTTTGTCCTCGTGTTTATTGTAGAAGTAATAAGCACGTGATTCCTTTGGATATCCTACAAAAAGACATTTGTCAGATTTGGGTGCGAGTTTATCGTCAGACTTATTCTTAACAAAAGCCTCGCATCCCCAAATTCTCATAAATGACAAATAAGGGACTTTTCCTGTCCATATCTCATATGGAGTCTTGTTTGCCGCTTTAGTCGGGCTTCGATTTAGTGAAAATATTGCAGATAAGATAGCAAAACCCCAAAAATAATCAAGAAGCTCTATTAGACTCATCATAGATCGAACCATATCTAATAAAGTTCGATTTTTCCTTTCGGACACACCATTTAATTGAGGTGTTCCAAGAGGAGTCCATTGTGATACCATAGCACAATCTTTTAGGTGTGAATCAAATTCATTGTTCAAGTATTCACCACCACGATCGGATCGTAGGGTTTTAATCTTTTTATTCAATTGGTTTTCTACTTCATTTTGAAATTCTTTGAATTTTTCAAAAGCATCACTTTTATGCCTCATCAAATAGACATATCCATATCTACTCAAGTCGTCGGTAAAAGTAATGAGGTAGTGATAACCACTTCTAGCTCGGATAGTCATTGGACCACATACATCCGTATGTATAAGTCCCAATACTTCACTTGCTCGTGTTCCTTTTCCCGTGAAAGGAGCACGAGTCATCTTGCCTAGAAGACAAGATTCGCATACGCCATAAGGTTCGTAATCGAATGGTTTGAGTACTTTAGATGAAACAAGTCTCTTTATGCGTCGTTCGTTTATGTGCCCTAAACGACAATGTCAAAGGTATGATTGATTAGGTTCACCTGTTTTGAGCTTCTTGTTTTCTACATGATAGATCTCTTTTGCAATATCTAGAACATAAATACCTCCAATAGAAATGGCATCGCCATAAACCATTTCATTAAAAGCAAAAGTACAACAATTGTTCTTAATGCAAAAAGAAAAACCTTCCATGTCTAACACGGAAATGGAGATAATGTTCTTGGTAAGAGTTGGTACATAATAGCAATTATTTAAATACAACTCTAAACCATTAGGCAAAAGAAGAACGTAGGTGCCCACGGAAACTGCGGCTACCTTAGCTCCATTTTCCATGCGCAGGTCCACGTCACCCTTGGCTAGTGCTTGCACGTCCCTCAGCCCCTGTACATGATTACAAAGGTGAGAACCAAAACCGGTATCAAATACCCAAGAAGAAGTACTAGCAAAGTTAATATCTATCATATAGAGTGATGAAAGAATTTTACCTGACGTTGTCACACAACCGTCCTTATCTTTCAAGTACTTGGGGCAATTGCGTTTCCAATGCCCTTTGCCATTACAATAATAGCAATCCGCCTCCGCGTGTTTGTTGACTTTGGGCTTGGCCTTATAAAAGACCTTGGCCTTTCCCTTGCCAGATTTCTTGAAAAGAGTCTTACCCTTTCCCTTGTCCTTCCTCACCCCAAGGTTCATGTTCTTCCTTTTCATGGAAAGAACATCCTTGGGTTCACTCCCACTAGCCTCCATGTCCCTCTCCGCTTGGGTGAGGAGTGCATGGAGTTCATGGAAACTCTTGTCCATGACATTCATGTTATAGTTCACCCTAAATTGGGTGAACTTAGGTGAGAGTGAATGAAGGATCTTACCCACAACCAAATTCTTCGGAATTTTGCTATTCACTTTGATGAGGGATATTTATAGTAGGATCTCCCTATCGAGAAAACCACTCTAGATATTGTCAATCGCAATGCGACCTGAAAGACACCTTGCGTTGAGTGGGAGATGTGATAAAGAGACAAGAGAATCGGTGACGCACACTTGTGTCAGACAAGTAGGAGATTGTTGGAGTAGGTGTCCTCCACAATAGTGCGCCACATAATAAATCTTAATGGAATATAATTGGGATATTTATTGACTATATATATGATTAGTCAGTTGATTAACGTAAATCAATAACGGTTGGCTGACTAGAGTTTGACGTTATTGTCGTTTGACGGCGGTGATCAACTGATCCCTTTCGGTCACACCTAAAGGATGAAATCCAAATATTAACTAATTATTTGTATACGATACAGTTAATTAGTACATTACATATATTCGATATGTACGAGAGTTAATTGTTAGAAATTGAGTTAAGAACTCAAATGCGATTAAGCTTATTTTTCAATTATGCGATAATTGACTAATAAATTTATATCTTATTTTAATACGATTAAATAAGATTTCACTTAGTAATTAATCGTTAAATTACTAAATTAGTTGAGGTTTTGAGATAGAGGTAATTAGTTAATTATATTTACAAGGAGTTGTAACATAAATTAACTAAGCATTGTGGGACCCATTATATATTGATATAATGGTAAAATATTACTTAAAATGTTAAGTACATATTATTTATTTAATTGAGTCATATAATTGTTATATGATCAAATTAACACTTAATTATAGAAGATAATTAACCATATGATCAATAAGTATTTGTGAGACAAATATCAACAATCAATATGGACCAAACTAGGCCATGATGGCCGGTTACATTGTAGTTACATGGTGATGATTGTTGTTCTTGTTGTAACTCTTTAGTTAGCATTTGAAAGTGACATAACAAGTAGAAAACAATCATCATCTTTTCTACAGCACTCCACCCTAATGCATGTGACTAAAATAAGCAAAATAAGAGTCTTGTAGAGCTCAATATGACCGGTCATATTGCCTATAAAAGGGCAATATGGTTGATCATTTTATTCATTCAATTCATGCTTATTTTCTTACTTCTCTCAAAAATTCTTCTTCTATCTAAAAACTCTCTAATACTAATATTTACTAAGTATTACTAGTGTAGTAATATAGTCATAATATTAGTAGTATTATATCTATCTTATTATCTAGTTAATAATAAGGGTAGATTATTTGGGTTAATCTTGGTGCAACTTAGAGGAGATCTTCTACTTTGAAGATTACTTGTGTTCATCCATATTTATAGCTCAAGAACAACAAGAAGGAGTTCTTGTTGTGCCCTTATATTTTCCATATCAATGTGAGGAAATTTCTTCTTTTATATAAATGTCTTTATATTTGCATGCATGTTACATAGATCATTAAATACTAAATTAACAAGTAATTTAGCAACTAATTAGAAGAGTCTAATTAAGGTCTATGGACTTTCATGTATAAATATATATTGGTAATAATAAATGTTTAATTTATTGTGTGTGATTATTGATTATCATTGCTGTTAATTAAGATAATTTATTTATATAACATATATATATTGAAATGTAGATACATAATAACATGAAAAGATTAGAATGACAGTGGAGGTATGAAAGATTATACGAAAAAAAGAAACTCAAGCTGATATTTGTAAATGGGGTGAAAGAGTTTATTGAATTTGCGAAATAATCTAGTGAGTATAAGGATTTAGGCGCTGAAATGAGGTGTTCATGTAAGAAATGCGATAACTTAACTTTTAAATCGAAAAGGGAGTTTCAAAATCATTTATGGTCGAATGGTTTTACTGATGATTATTATGTATGGAAGTATCACGGTGAGAAACTGGCTATCGAAGAGAGATCAACTAGTATCGTAGTTAGTGAGAATCCTTACCGGGAGTTGGTTGAAGATGCATTACGTGATAATGTTGAGCAAATAATAGAGGCTCGACTTAATCCCAACGACTTTAGCGATGAAGAAGTTCGTTATACCCCACATCCCCAAGTTTCTGCATAACGCATGTTTTCCGGTTGGTCCACAGCCGGATATCGTGCTTGTCCTTATTGTCTTCAAAAAGATTCTAAATCTTTTTTTCTTAAACATAGTCGAAAGGTTTGTTGGTTCGATTGTCATCGTACTTTCTTGAAACCTGATCAACCTTTCCGCAACAATTGTAAGCATTTTCTAAAGAATAGCAAAACTGATAATACCACAACTGCAATCAAATTAACCGGTGCTGAGGTTTGGGATTTGGTAAAAGGTTTACCAAAAGTTGTCGAGTCTTCTGCTGAAGAAATGAAAAGATTGAAAGACGACAAAATTGAAGCTTGGTGGAAACAAAGCATATTCTGCGAACTTCCTTATTGGAAGACATTGTTGATTCGACACAACTTAGATGTTATGCACATTGAGAAAAACTTTTTTGAACAGCTTATCAACACGGTGATGAATGTAACAAAGAAAACTTCATTTAGCCCTAAGGGTAAAGCTGGCTTTCTAGAGTATTGCTTGAACCGACTCATATCATCTAGGTTTGTTTTAGAAACAGCGGAGAAGAAGGCTCTATGCGAATGGGTTGCTAGTTTGAAATTTTCGAATGGTTATGCATCAGATTTGAGTCGGTGTGTTGACCATAGAAATTTGGTGTTGCATTCCATGAAAAGTCATGATTGTCATGTCTTTATGAAACGGTTACTTCGTGTTGCATTGAATTATTTTCTCCCGACCAATTCTTGGAATGATATAACTGAGATAAGCCAATTTTTTATAGACTTGTACTTCTACGATTAAAGTTGATTCCATGGAACATCTAGAGTCAAACATTGTGGAGATATTATGCAAGTTAGAAATAATATTTCTCCCTTCTTTCTTCAATTCTATGGAGCATTTACCTATTCACTTACCTTATGAAGCGAAGGTTGAAGGACCTGTTCAATATCGATATATGTATCCATTTGAGAGGTTCCTTAATCATTTGAAAAAGAAGGTTGACAACAAAGCTCGGGTCAAGGGTTCCATATGCAACGCTTTTTTGTTAGAGGAAATTTCAAATTTTAGTTCCCTATATTTTGAAAATCACATTGACACAAAAGCAAATGACTTGGAGGTTGGTGTGAATTCCGATAACCAACTAGATTCAAATATACCCGAGTTGTTCAATGATGACTTGGGAAATACTACCGGGAAATGTATACCGAGCTACTTAAATGAAAAAGAGTTTGAAGAAGCTCATTTTTGTGTGCTAAGAAACTGTGGGCAATTTTTAGAAACTTATGAAAAGTAAGTTATTGATTCATTATTACATAATTAATTTTCAATAATAAAATTAATTCATTATTATATTAAAGGTAATACGTACATTACTAAAACATGTCCAGATGTCACGTCTTATAAGAAATTTGAGACGTACATCAAACTCACATATCCTGATGTCACGTCTTATGATGATGTTTGGAGCAAACATGACAAAAGTTTTTCGAAATGGTTGAGAAATGAAGTAAGATCACATTGAAATTTCTTATTAACTAATATTGAGAAGATAACATCTTAATATAATTAATATATTGTTTTATTGATATATAGACTTATAGATTGAAGGATTCTTTCATAATAGCTCTAGCAGGGGGTCCAAGTAACTGGGTGAGGACCTGGAGAAGATATTCTATCAATGGCTATAAATTTCGTGCTTTTAAAAAGATAGTTGATGTTCCGAAAGCTACTATAAGCTATGAGGTTTGAGTGAGTTCCACTTAGGGGTTGGACTACTACGAAATCCTTAATGAAGTAGTTGAGCTTTCTTATTATACCGAGCACAAGATTTATAAGGCCATATTGTTTAAATGTGATTGGCTTGATAATTCACCACTAGAAGTTACACTACAAAATGAACTCGGGAAACTGACGGAAACGTCAGAAACACCAAAATTTCGTCAGTAAAGTCAATTACTGACAGAAATTCCGTCAGTAACGTGCGTCACTTCAAATGGTAACTAAAAATTGACGTCTCCGTCAGTAAGATAACTTATTGACTGTACTGACGGAAATTCCGTCGTAGGTCAAAGTCAAGATAGTATTGACTGTACTGACGAAAATTCCGTCGTAAAGTCAACATCGTCTGACTTTCCTGACGGAATTTCCGTCAGTAAAGTCAATATTATCTTGACTTTACTGACGAAATTTCCGTCAGTACAGTCAATACTATCCTGAGTTAGTCAAGATAATATTGACCTTACTAACAGAATTTCCGTCAGTAAAGTCAAGATAATGTTGACTTTACATTGACTTTACAGACGGAATTTCCGTCAGTAGGCAATGTAGCAGTGGCTGGAAACAGCAGCATGTTGTCCAGCCACAATACGTATATTGCATTGTTTTAAACGGTGAAAATTTCAACAAAACCTGTCACACAGAAAATCCATTCGTCGACCGCAAAGCGGTAATTTATACTCACGTCGACCGCATGAGCGGGAATCAACAAAAAGCAACAAAAATAAGGCGGAAGATCGATGGGAATTTGAAAAAAAATCAATTACATAAAAAGTTAAACAAATTCATACAACTTTCTTAAAACTTACAAATTCAACTGATTCACTAACTTAAACAAAACTAATGTCTTTGACATAACCAGTAACTTAAGTAGATGATAAATTACTAACCTAAGAGGGTAACCGAACCCCGTCCAAAGTCGTGTCCGTCGTTATCGTCTCTTGGACGTGGAGGAGGGAAATGACACGATCCCGGGGGAAGAAACGACATCAACGCCGCTTGCATGGCGGCCATTTGCTCGGCTTGACTCTCCATTTGTTGTTGATTGGCCCGTACTTGTGCTTCAAAGACAAGTCGGGCAGCTCGCTCATTTTCTCGTTCATTCGCAAGTGCACTCAATTGTTCCTTCATTTGAGCATTTTCACTTGCGAATCGAGTGTAATCAGTAGGGTAGGATTAACCCACTCGCCTTTCTTGTTTTTCTTTGTTTTATCAAACAACTTATACGGCGTAGGATCAACCTGAAAGTAGTATAAAAACATTAAGTGATATATTGCCAATATTAATCCTTCGTAATATGCAATTTGTGAAGGAAAAAATAAAGAACTTATCAATTCTTTAAACGCATCAGAACAACTCTTCCTGCCAAGATTATGGGTGCCCAAAGCTTTCTCGCCACCCGACCGTCTATTTACCTTGTTTATGTTGGACTTCTTGGCAAATTCGAGATCGCTTTCGGCCTTTTTTTCTAATGGTTTCCAACAAGATTCAGGCACCCAACTCGGTCGATCCGAACTACGACCCAATCCGGCCTTTTTTTGTTATATTTGAGACCACCAACAAGTGAGGTAATCCTCCTCGTGACCTGTTTCTGCCATTCGGGCTTTGGGTCGTAGTTCGAATCGACCGAGTCAAAGCCCAAACTACGACCCAAGATTCAGGCACCCAACTCGAACTCGAATCGATCTGAACTACGACCCAAAGCCCGAATGGCAGAAACAGGTCACGAGGCTAATTACCTCACTTGTTGGTGGCCTCAAATATAACAAAAAAAAGGTCGGATTGGGTCGTAGTTCAGATCGACCGAGTTGGGTGCCTGAATCTTCGTGGGAAACCATTAGAAAAAGAGCCGAAAGCGATCCCGAATTTGCCAAGAAATCCAACATAAACAAGGTAAATAGACGGTCGGGAGGCGAGAAAGCTTTGGGCACCCATACTCTTGGCCGTATGAGTTGTTCCGATGCGTTTAAGAAATTGGTAAATTCTTTATTTTTTCCTTCACAAATTGCATATTATGAATGATTAATATTGTCAATATATCACTTAATGTTTTTATACTACTTTCAGGTTGATCATACGTCGTACAAGTTGTTTGAGAAAACAAAGAAAAACAAGAAAGGCGAGTGGGTTAATCCTAGAGCTACTCAAACAAACGTAAGTTTGTCTATTTATTACTAAGGAGTTTTTTATATCTAACTTTAATACTATTTATTAGCTTTGTTTTATTTTTATCACTTAATGTCTTTAATTATAGGATTTTTTTTTGTTTTTTCAGGAAGCTTACACCTAAGAGATGAGTCAGTCAATGCCAACTGGCGAGACCCCAGACGAGTTACATGCTATAAAGCTGCAAATGGATTCGATAAGAAGTCGAGGCTATTCGGGATCGGAGACAAGGGGAAAGAAGTATGGTATGATCCACTTTGCAACAAAAGTGCACGCGCATCTTTCTCCTACAATCCTACTAATTACACTCGATTCGCAAGTGAAAATGCTCAAATGAAGGAGCAATTGAGTGCACTTGCGAATGAACGAGAAAATGAGCGAGCTGCCCGACTTGCAATTGAAGCACAAGTACGGGCCAATCAACAACAAATGAAGAGTCAAGCTGAGCAAATGACCGCCATGCAAGCGGCGTTGAAGTCATTTCTTCCCCGGGATCGTGTCATTTCTCTCCTCCACGTCCAAGAGAAGACAACGCGTACGATGGGCACGGCTTTGGACAGGTTCCGTTACCCCCTTAGGTTAGTAATTTATCATCTACTTAAGTTAGTGGTTATGTCAAAGACATTAGTTTTGTCTAAGTTAGTGAATTGGTTGAATTTGTAAGTTTGTAAGAAAGTTGTATGAATTTGTTTAACTTTTTATGTAATGGATTTTTTTTCAAATTCTCATCGATCTTCCGCCTTATTTTTGTTGCCTTTTGTTGATTCCCGCTCATGCGGTTGACGTGAGTATAAATTACCGCTTTGCGGTGACGAATGAATTTTCTGAATTGCAGGTTTTGTTGAAATTTTCACCGTTTAAAACAATGCAATATACGCATTGTGGCTGGACAACAGGGTGCTGTTTCCAGCCACGGCTACATTGCCTACTGGCGGAAATTCCGTCAGTAAGGTCAATATTATCTTGACTTTACTCACGAAAACTCTATCAGTAAGGTCAATATTATCTTTACTAACTCAGGATAGTATTGACTGTACTGACGGAAATTTCATCTATAAAATTGACTTTACTGACGGAAATTCTGTATGGAAAGTCAGACGATGTTGACTTTATTGACGGATATCTTGACTTTGACCTTAAACTGTTCGACGAATCATCCGTGAGCTGACGTTCAGTAAGTTATTTTATTGACGGAAAATCCGTTAAAAGTCATATTTTAGTTACCATTTGAAGTGACGCACATTACTTACGGAATTTGGAATTTCCGTCAGTAACTGACTTTACTGACGGAATTTTGGTGTTTCTGACGGATTTTCCGTCAGTTTCCCGAGTTTCTTTTGTAGTGATATAAGGTAGTTTTCAACCTAAAACCCTCTATTAATATTTTTTATAAGCTCTGGGATTGTTTATACGATTTATAAAGATTTAGGTTGATATAGGTTCCTATTAGAGGTGATCGTTTGCGGGCTTGGACGGACATGGGCCAGGCTTATCTTTGAAAAAATGTCCAGCGGGCCTAATATTCCTTGTCCAAGCCCGCTTAAGCGAGCTTACTAGGGTTGTCCATGTCCGCCTAGTTTAAGCTAGCGGGCTTGTCCGTGGGCTTGCGGGCTTGAATGTAAAATATATAAAACTAATTTTTTAATAAAACTAAGGCTAAACTAGACTTAACATATACTCCGAATTAACTAAAACATCGCAAACTCAACTTAACATATACAAATTCTATAATTAAACATGATTATTTTGAAGTTACAAGTCTCCAAAAAAAGTAACGATATAAAAAAATTTATAACTACTTACTTTATCACTAATACAAGTTTTATTTCATTTACTATTGTTGTATATTTTTACTTTATTAGCTTTTTGTTTATATGAAACATAATATTTTAATTTTATATATGTTTAGCGGGCTTGTCGGGCTTGTCCATGGGCTTCTTAATCATGTCCATATCCGCCCAAGAAATATAGCGGGCCGAGCTTGGCCCGTCCGTCAAATAATTTTTTTAATTTCTTATTGTCCAAGCCCGCTTAAGTAGCGGGCCAAACGGGTAGGGCCAAACGGGCCGGCCCGAAGTTGATCAGCTCTAGTTCCTATGTTAACATAGATTTATGTAATACTCCATGGTATATATAGATGACATAAATGATTAAATGCATAATGCGGTTACTATAGGAACGGAACAATCAATACAACTGCCACTTATGAGAATTTCATTTCCTTAAAAAACTATCATGGTACCAGACTACCAGGCCTAATTAGCACCGGTGATCAAAAGTTGTCATGACCAGCGGTGATCCAACACCAAAATACCAAACACTAAACCGAATTATAAAAGAAGAATAATGTTTCCCCAATACACACATTGTTGATTTGAAAGAGTATTCATGATTACCTGGTAGTGGATGCATCCATAGAAATCGCCTCATCTCCATATAATAAGTTAAAAAGTTTGGACTCTAACACAAATTATTATTTGTGACTGTCAGAAATTATGACGGCACTCACAACTGATTTAAATAATATTTAAAAAGAAAGGGGGTTGTGAAACGTTACAACCTTTTGACCGTCACAAGTAAGGCTCTATTCTTTTGTATTGAATTTATCTGAACTGAACTGAATGGAACTGAACTGAACTTAATAAAGCTGAACTGAACTGAACTTAATGGAGCTGAACTGAACTGAACTTAATGGAACCGAACTGAATTGAACTGAAATAATAAAAAGATAACAATATTATTATTATTATTATTATTATTATTATTATTATTATTACTATTAATCATTAGTAATAATAATATTATATTAATATAATCAAATAAGATATAAAAAAATATTATAGTAATATAATAAAAAAATATAATATTCATATGAATGATAACATTATTAATTATAGTAATAAATATATAAAATTAGGTAACTAAAAAATAAATATGATAAGTATAATATTATAATATAATAATATAAACAATAATATAAAATATAATTTATAATTTATAATAATAATAATTAATATTATAATAATATAAATCATTAATAATAATAATATTATTATATTAAAATTATTTAATAATAATCTAATCAGATGTATAAAACAATAATATAAGAATAAATATTATAATAATACAATACTAATATAAATGATAACATTATTAATAACAATATAATATAGTAATAAATATATTAACAATAGTAACTAAAACAAATATAAATAATATAAGTAAATATAATTAATAATAATAATAGGCCTAATAATAATATATTAATACATTATAATAATAATAATAAATATTTTTCTAATAATATTCATAATAATGAATATATCAATAAAATATAAAATATAATATTAATAAATATTAATAATACTAATATTTCCATTAATCTTAATAATATAAGAATAAATAAATATATTAAACATAAATATAATAATATAAAGAATAATTATAACGGTGATATAATAGTAATAAATAATTTTTTAAAAATATAAATATAATAATAATAACAATATTAAATGAATTAACATAATAATAACAATGATAATCATAATAATCATAATAATGTTGAAATAAAAGTAATCTGAACTGAATTGAACTAAACTAAACTGAACTTAATAGAGTTGAACTGAATAGAGCTGAGCTAAACTGAACTGAACTTAATAGAGCTGAGCTGAACTGAATTAAACTGAACTTAATAGAGCTGAGCTGAACTTAATAGAGCCGAGCTGAACTGAATTGAATAAAACTGAGCTGAACTGAATGAAGCTGAACTAAACTTATAGGAACTGAAATTAAGTCCAAAATAACAGGGCCTAAGACTTGTTGGGACTCTGAAGTGAAGACCCATACACTAACGCCATTCAACCTAATCAAAACTTGAAAAAACATGGAGCATATATATGGGGTTATTGCGAGAGCCCATTTAAAGCCGAAGTGTTTTTCTGCCTTGGTAATTTTTAAAAGCAGCAGCTTCTAGGACACACGGCCCAAGTTTGTTATGAAGTACTCGTGATTGTTCAGATTCTAGATAAGACTGATACATCCAGCACTAAAACAAATACAGCTAGGGCACCACTGAAAAGCTCCAAAATCTTACCTAGTAATTCTATATTTCGGTACAATATAAGTAATTAAGTAGTACTAAGGGTTATTCAAGAAGGAGCTTACCTCTGCAGGAATGCATATACAATGACGACAAGAGAGCAGTTTTTTTGAGAAAGAATCATTGTTGTTATCAGAATCACAGTCAATACTGCTGGAATAATCTGCAAAAAAGAGTAACCCCTTATTATTGTTTGCTTCTGAGAGAATCATGGCCAATATTTTTAACAGGTGAGCTCTACATTTGCCATGCTATGTGTTCATCAATATGGCTAAATGATACATCTAGGTCATACATCTATGCACCAAAACAAAGTGACAGAGCCAACAAAAATGCACCACTATTAGAGTACACTCAAAGCTTCCTTCAAATCTAGTATAAGAGTCAACTGTTAAGGAACATTCTTCATTGATAGATAGTCATCTAACTTTATAAGGTGTATCAGGCACACAAGCTCAATCCAGTTTCCATGGACTAAGCAAATAATCCTTCCTTCAAAAAAGGCAGCAATCTAACACACCTAACAAATATACCCAAATAAATCAAATATTGCTCAAACCAATTTTAATCATACCATAACTCATCACATTTTCCATACATCTTAGGAATTCAAATATTGCTCAAAAACCAATTCTTTAACCCAAAGTGTCTGGATACTGAGAGGGCATACTGTATATGCCAACATCTCAACGAGAATACATTTTGGGATAGCATCAATGCATCCAGGATTTTCCTTGCTACACCACACAACTGTAAGGGACTCGTAATTTATTTCAAAACTTATCCTTTCTAATTACCTATAACAAACATACCAAAACAGTATGCCAACCCCTTAAGAGAGTTTTCATTTTGGGTAATGACGATCGTAGTAAAGCCAAAATAGTATGCCGACCACTCAAGAGAAATTTTGCAATTTGTGTATGACAATCACAGAAGCCAAGAAATATATCAAATAAGTATAAGAAATTAAATTCCAAAAGAATAAAAAAATGGCCTCGCTTGGTGGCACAAATTACGAAAGTTTCTATTTCCATAAAGTACTATAAAGTTCCTCTAGTTGTTTGTCAGCACTTCAGCATTATGGAACATATATTGATAAGAATCTTATGCGGAAACACAATTTACAAAAATTACAGTTACAGTAAGTAGCTTCATAAATAAGAAAAACGTCTCCCATGAGTCATGGCTTGAAGTGGTGATCTCCACATGCCAATTTATGCGAACTCACTATGACATAAACTCCACCTTACTTTCAAACACTAATATGATAGAGTAATAGCCACACAATGACAGCTTAACAAGTTTGCAATCACTATATACGTACATCAGATGATGGAATGGACTACCGCTTCACTGTCTTACGTACCATCAATGTATCTCAAGAAAAAAGTCATGGAACATGTCAAAACTCAAACACATAGCACCACAGCCCACACATATACACAAATTACCAAAACACACTTCTATAAGAAGCCAATGTACCCTAATCCTAGTCATTAGATTCTGAAACAGCAATTCCTAGTCCTTTATAGCCATTGTGTCAACTCCATGTCTGAAATGCAGATTCACAGCCTACTAGCTTTTCGAGCCAAACCGAGATAGCTATACTTGACATTCAGCTTCATGCAATGACACTTTTATGACAGGCTATACTCACAATGAGTAATATATCCACGTGCTTAGAAAAGATCCTCTTCAAGAGATTTGTGTAGCTTCCAAAAATACTCACTGTATCACAATGTTTCTCAAATATCATCGAACTTATTCAAACAGAACAAAAAAAAAATAACATCAAAGTCGAAGTGAATCAGAGTTTTCGCAATTCAGGCTAACAAACTCGGATCACGTTTCCATTATCATCAATTACAGATTACGTCAATGGAGAAAGTTATCAAAATCATCACCAAATAACATTCAATTTATCAAATAACTAAGGCTGTGATCTTTTGGACTAAAACTACCAGAAATAGTGAACAGAAGTGAACTAGTGAAGTGACAACAATAGTAAATTTAACTAAATTGAACGAATGAACGGATAGACCTGACATAAACAGAACTGAACCGAACAAAAATTCAGTCCAAAAATAAGGCTAATTGCGATAAACTTGAAACAAATGTGAGTACTGTATATTCTGTAGTATGTGAATAACACTTCAGTTAAGATCAAAATTTTGCTGATGAAAAGAAATGTTGACAGAATTCAGCACCGAATTAGAAAACAGTAGATTACATCAGAAATTATCCACCAGTTTACACTCGATTCGACATGCATACAAGAATCGTGATATTAGAAAGCAGTGAATTACCTCGGAAGTCATACATCAGTTTACATTTTGTACACTAAGATTCATCAATAATTTTTCAATAAATATCACTATATTGAGAAAATCGGGACTGTAATATGAAGTTAGCGAATTATGTCACAAATTATACACCAGTATATACTCATTTCAACAAGAACCAAACAGTTACGAAAAATCGGCACCGTAAATATGAAATTAGTAAATTACCTCATGAATAATCCATCAGTTTACAATCAGTGCTAAGGAAATACGTCAAATTTTGATTTTCCTTCGAACGAATTCGACAATAATCATTTGTAATCCTTCAATCTCGGTTGTAATTACCTGAAATTAAATTTGTCGAATCAGTAATTCACACAAAAATCGATCACTAAGTGCGATAGAAATTAATAAAATAAATAAATAAGGAAAATTAATGGAGAAAGAGGCACCTGAAGCTTCGCCATGGAAGATAAGAGAGAAAAATAAAAGGAATATTCAGATATGGCGACAATGAAACCCTAGAGATGTTCTGAGAGGAGAAAAAAATTGCGTAGGTTGGGAGGTGTGATAGAAGGGGCGCTTGTTTTGGTTTCTGAAATTTTTGATATCGTTGTTCAGCCAATTAGATTTGGGGAGACTTATCAAACAGGTCGGGCGGGTTAAAGGCGGCTTTCGGTTAATATGGATGGGTCGGAATACCAAGTGGGTTTTTATTGGGTTATGGATTGGAAGTAGAGCTGGCAAGTCTGACCCGACCCGAGTGACCCGACCCGAAACCCGAGCAAAACCGACCTGACCCGACCCGAGAATACTGCAACCCGAAACCGACCCGAACCCGACTCGATGACGACCCGTAACCCGTTGATGACCCGAAAATCAGTGACCCGAACCCGACCCGAACCCGACCCGACATTGACCCGACCCGATATTGACCCGATTAAATTGACGCTCTGACAATTATTAACCTTAATAATGATCAAAATGAAAGTGATTTATTGTTTAAATTGATATGTTTGACTTAATAATGAATTAATTAAACCAAATAATAATTTAAAACTAGATTTAATGGAAAAATATTGAAATATTGCGAAAAAATAACCGGACCCGATTACGACCGGACCCAAACCCGACCCGACCCGATGTATCATTTGACCCAAAAATGACCCGACCCGATACGACCCGAACCCGACCCGACCCGACCCGAAAGGGTTGTCTGACCCGATACGACCCGAACCCGATACGACCCGAACCCGACATGACCCGACCCAAACCCGACAAGACTGACCCGATTGCCACCCCTAATTGGAAGTATGTAGGTATCAATTAGCAATAAGTCTTGCTTGTGACGGGTCAAATCTCTTTTACAAAGAGCAAGTGGTAAGGCAAATGAGGGCTCCATTTGCACCCCACTTGCCCCCTACTTGCTCTTTGTGAAGGGAATTTGACCCGTCGCAAGTTTGCGACTGATTGATCCGTCACAAATGAGAATTTATGATCAATTAGAGCACTTATTAGCTCGACATTATTTTTGTTTATAGCTTGTTGAATCTCTTGAGTTTAAGTTTGCTTAACATTAATAAGAAAATCAAAGGAAATGGTTGCAACATCACAATGGGTCGAACACGACATTATGTTGCAACAGGTATCGTTACACCGTTAAAGGCAACTTCAGATCATATGAATGTGTCGAACCGTTTTTAAGAGTTATGACTTATGACCCATATTGCAACCCTTAAAATCAAATATATTATGGATGATTCTAGATATACCTTATAGTGAAAGTTTTTAAAGATAACTAGGCATACTATAAACGAAAAGGTCAAAAGATACAAGTATATACACTAAACACAATTGATTGTAAGAAATTCATACTGTACATCATAGTAATCACGGTTTAACCTAGAAATGCATTATGATGTAGTAATTCATTGGGTTATGATTACGAAAATCAGAAATAGAAAACCTTAATTAAGTATCTGTTTGGCCAGGTTTTTGAAAGTGCTTTTAGTCACTAAAAGCTTAAACTTGGCCAAACACACAACTTTTGTAAGTAAAAAAGTATTTTTCAAAAGCTCATAATCATTTTTAAGCCCCTAGAAGTAGAAGCACCAAATTGGTGCTTCTAGTTTCTACTTGTACTTTTATGACATTTAATACATAAATGAAAAAATTGGATGTTATAAATTTTTTAATAAAATAAAATAAATACTTTTTTGTTCGTAATTTTTAATTCTTTACAAATAGAGACCCATCTTGATATACTTTTATTAATAATTTTTGCATTTTTCATTCGATTAGCTAAGAAAGCTCATTTTGAAAAACACTGTGGTAAAATTATACCCAAACACTTCCAATTTTTCCTAGAATTAGCTTATAAAAAAACTCCTTTTGAAAAACAAAAACAATTTCTAAAAGTGAGGCCAAATATGCTCTAAATAGCATAAATGAAGTAGAAGTACTAATTGCTGCTGTGTGGTATTTGCATGGAACTTTAGCCAATAAATTTTTGGATCCTTTTATTATAAAATCTAGTAAAAAAGAACATAGGAGTCCCACGAGACAGGCGATTCATGTGAGGTTTCAGTTCACGATGGCCCGACCTGAACAACATATACGGATCCCCTCTATCCACTTTTTCATTACTAATGGAATCTTCTTCACTATTTTACTAAAAATGTCTTTTAAGTTGAACTAAAAGAGGCACACAGAATCGGTTGAGTGGTAACCCTGGGATGCACAAACGCTTGTCCTAAGATTAGGAGTCGCCAACAGAACAACTGGAAGAACTTTCGAATGAATGAAGTTAGTTCCATTTACATTTAGCAGCACCTTAGGATGGCATACTTTGGCGCATTTTATTTTTCTTGATGAAGTTGTTGGAATCTAACATTTAAGTAGATAAAAGTAGATTTGTTAATAATATTAAGTGGTGATGCAAATAACTTGAATTCAAACTTCCATTTCGGAACTACCTTATACCATAGTGCTCAAATATAATTCTTTTGACCATGTGATCGTTTACATTTGTTTTATTTTGTTAGGAGAAATACAGTAACTGTAAAATATTAACCGGGACGAGAGTACTCAAAAAGACTTGATATTACGACTTGAGAGCAATTGAAAGAGAATTATACAAATTCATCAAAACAAACATCTTTATAACAATCATAGTTTGGCACAAATGAACTAAATTTACAACTTACAAACATAATCTAAACCATATACGCTACTAATAGTCTAAAATGCTACCATTATTACTACGTACAATCCATATGAACTAACAAAACAAATCTACTAACTCCCAAAAACTAACTAGCAAACTATAAGAATCCAATCCTAAGCTACTAAATCAAAACCCAAAATTACAGCCTTCACATAGTTGCTAAATGCCGATTCCCAAATTTCTCCGACTTGACTTGCAACGGGGCAAAAATCGACTCAAGATCGGGTGGCTTAAAATATCCGCCTTGAGGAGGAACAACAGGTTGAATAGCATAAACCCTTTTCTTTCGAGGCGCAGGAGGACAAACAACAACAGCAACCCTAGCTCCACCGTGTCTCGGCGTACAACAACCCGACTCGTACTCGAACTCAACTACAATATTCTCTTTGTTATTCTCCATGACTAGCTAGTAAAATTGGGAAAATAGATAGAAAATGAAATGAAGAGAGTAAGGATATAAATAGAAAATATAATTTGAATGGGGAAAATGGGGGGAAGTTGGAAAATGGCTTGTTAGGCAAGCTGGGGTGAAGTGGGCGGTTTATTAAAATAATTTAAATAATGAAAATTGGGATAAAATGTGAGATTGTTGGGGAGAGTGATGTGATATCATTAATAGCTGCAATCTTCTGGCGGAAGAATCAAATTAAGCGCGGAATTTTGGGCGGGAAACTTTCTAGGGTTTGAATTTTGGTGTCTTTGTCTTCTAATTGTGTTTCCAACCTATATGGACGGTGGACCGTCCAATTGGGTATAGTGGGCGGTGGGTCATGAACTATTTATTTTTTATTTATTATTTATTTTTTGTATTTTTAAACTACATATGTTAATATATAAGTTGATTATTAATTTAACTAAATAAAAAGTATGACGGAATAATTAAATAAAAGTACGGGTTTTGTATGATGTTACCGTGCTAGTACTTCCTCTTTCCAATCATTTTTCATTTTTTATAGGTATTTTATCTGTTAATTCTTTAATTACTCATATAATCTAAGATGATCAAATAGTTGGAACAAAGAGAATGTAAATTTTGTTTGTCACGTAACTTTCACGAAATTTAAACAATTCCTCCACGAGACTTTCATCCAGAATCAAATGTCAACAATAAAAAAAAAAGGCATTTGTCACTAAAAACCAAGTAAAAAAATTATTTTTGCCCCCAGAAACTGGTTATAATAAGAAGAAGAAGACACTGATTAATAGTACCAAAAGTTTCTCCTTTCTTTTTGGAAAATGCAAATTCATGTATAAAATGGTTTTACACAAGGGATATATTAAATTCAAGTGTGATTTTATGGAATCCTCACTAAAAGAGCTATTACCAGTTTTCATGTTTATTGTGAGAATGGTATTAATATCTAGGATATGATTTTACTGTGTTTTATTTTATAATCATTTAATTGAATACTTGTTGCAAAAATAAATAAATAAAAACGTCTTTTGTTAAGAAAAATTGAAGAAATAATAGTAGAATGAGTGGAGTTTGAAAATAATAAGGTATATTCGTGAATATATATATATATATATATATATATATATTTTATAAGGTTTACTGGTTAAACTTGGGTGAAATTTTCCAAGAGACTTGAGTAAGACTCAATTTTGTGAAGAGATGAGCTATAAATAACTCACTAGAGATAAACTGAACTAAGCTGAATAGAGCCGAGCGAAAATGAAACGAGCTGAAATTAAGGCGGAAAAAACAGGGCCTAAATATTGTGAAGCAATGGCAATTCATTTTTTTTTTTTGCAGAGTTCTTAGGTGAAACCATGGCTATTGCAGAGTTATTTTAGCTCATTGGAGAGTTTATGTAAATATTGTGAAGTCATGGCAAAAAAAATGTAACAAAGGAAATGAGAACAAAAACTAAACAAATTTAAAAATGTGATTAATTTGTCAAAACGTTACCCAATCCAACACCTTTATTAAGGTTTTTTCTTTTTTTCTCGTTTCAAATAAACGCACTTATATTACTAGTGAGAATCAAACCCCAACTTTTATGGTTAGGGTATAAGATAACTCTTACCCTTAAGCTAACTCATGTTCTCAAGTTTTTTACAATTAAGACACATTAATTTGGAGTTGTTTCTAGAGGTGAGTCGTTAATTTTTTTCTCTCTTTTTGAAAGGAACCCAAAAGAGGTTAGCTGTGACTGGTTAATTTTGGATTAAAAATAACCTTATGTTATGTTAAATATATACTACATAAAATGATGGGAGAAAAACTAGTTAAATGTAAGCACGTAAGCCCTTGAATGAAACCTAAGAAATGAACGAGACAAAGCGATCCATTTCCCACATGGTCAGGTAACAGTATCACAAGTTGCAACGCTGTAAATTGAAGGTAGCTTCAAAATACGCTTTACAACGGAATTTCCCTCGAGGACATCTGTTAAAGCTCTGTAAAACATTTTGAAAGCCTAATCGTGACGCCTTTTTAGCTGCTTTTACCGGGATCAGCTGCAGGCAGCCAGGCATACTACCAATATATGATAAACACGATCATTCCGGCAAAAGTAAGATTCAAGCACGCAGACCTTGACAGATGAGATATATTTCTCTGGAAGATGGTCGTGTAGCTTTTGGCCTCAACCATGACGCCTTCTTGAAGAGTGGTTTGCATATTTGATTGAAATCTGCCACCATATAATAGTTATGTAAGAAGTGAAAGTTACAGCAAGCAGTTCTCTAGACACAAAAACTTAAATGTGACTATCTTACGTGTAGGACCAACCCATTAACCATGTAGATAATGAAGAACAAGCGTTTTTGTTGAACTCGCAAACTGTCTCATACTTTTGCAGTTCTCTGGATAGAATTACAAACCTTGCATATTTTCACTCTCTAAGAGCTTGATGACAAGGTTTCCCCCAGGGGACAATATGCCATCATCATCTTGAGTTTTGGCAGAATCATCAGTTTCCTTTTCAGAGTCCGAAACATTTTGGCCTAGAACTGAGCTTCCAACCGCTAAGTCAAGGGCTCGCATCCCTAGTTCAGCGGATAGAGCAGCATCTTTAATTTTTATTCCAGATACTGGGGGGCACATGTCTGATAAAATGACTGTAAACGCCTTCTGTATCAGGCAATCAGGAAAAAAGGACATTAATATCTTCAAAAATAGTGTTGTTTGAGGTTTGGCGCTATGATAACTTGTACTACTGAGCTAAAAGT